>CASHTH010002827.1:0-41650 GCA_030341885.1 Geodia barretti | reverse complement strand
ACACTACAAGAGGCCCTGGCTCGTGTCGGGGAACTGTTAGATGAACTCTCTGCCGCCGAAGAGCAGATCGAGAACCCAGACCACCCCAGCATGATCGAGCTGGAAGTGCTGTCCGACCTTGTGGAGATCTACGAATCGAGACCCGTGACATTGGATTCCCACTCGCACTTGAACGCCATTGACGTTCCCGATAGATTATCAGGCGGGCTAACGCGCCGCCGCGAGTTGCGTTCCTTGATCGCAGCTCCTGCCAGGTCTCAGAGGGCGTGTCACAAGGCAAGAGGCGCCCATCGCAATGTCGATGCTCGCGCATTTCCTATTCACCAGCCATCTTGGGGCCCGATTCTAACTAAACCCCGTCGAGGCTCCTGTTCCATAGTATCTGGGCGCAAGCCTGCCGGATGCCATGCCTAATATCGAGTGGATCCACAGATTCCCGCTCAAAGCTATGGTAAGGGCCGCGGCTGCTCCCGATGTTACCAATCTACGGGACCGCGCCGAAGAACTCATCAGCGGGCTTATGGAACGCGCCGGTGGCCGGGCATTCGCTGCCGCCCCCATCTACTACTAACCGCAGAATGATATGCAGGAGATATCACGCCAGACGAACGACGAATACGCCCCGTCCGAGCATGTGCTGGTCAAGGGTATTGGCCCAAGCGAGGCAGAACCAGCCATCCTGTTGAGTATCAGGAGTGGCGGTGTAGTACATACCCCCTCAGCTTTCAAACTTCTAGGACACGACTCGGTGCTGTGCCATGGCGCAGACACAGCTGGTCAGCGCGGGAAAGAATACACGACAGTGAGGTGGAGAAGACGTTCAACAAAGGCGGGGTGATACGCAACGGCCCAGTGCAGGAAAAGAACGCGCGAGAAGCACACTGTAACAGTACTGTCAGGTGCTGAGCACATTAATGGGATCATGTCTTGAGTATGTGAGCATCTCCCGCCAAGACACTATCTGGCACCTCGATGCGCGCCGACATGCGGTTCATTCCTCGCGACGGCAGATACCGTCATGCATTTCGGATATCCAGCGCGGCCCTGCGCTACGACCGCATAGACAACTTCTGGTTCACACTGGAGCATGAGTTGGGCCACGTGGTCCTCCACTTGGATGACTGCACCAGCGAGGCCGGTTTCGTGGACGACCACAGCCTGCGAGGTGTTGAGTCCAGCGGGAGTGACAAAACTGAGCAGGAAGCGGACCAGTGGGCACAGAACGCCCTGATACCGCCAGAAATCTGGGGAGAGGACGATATCATGGAGGACCCGGGGCCGCTGGCGGTGATGCAAATGGCGTCGCAAGCCCGGGTCCACCCGGCAATTGTCGCCGGCCGGATACGTTACGAATCAGGTAACTATCGCTTACTGTCCCAGTTCGTAGGCACTGGTGAAGTGCGGCGGCAGTTCGAGGCTACAGAGTTGAAGATGGCTGGCAGGAGTGAAGCTGCAAATGACTGAGAATGAAGGTTTGAATCCCAGAAAGCTCACTTTCTCCCAAGCCCAAGGCTACGAACCGTTTACCGGACCGCTGGCACTCGAACAGATAAACGAAGAAGCTCGGATCAAGCTTTGGGATTTGCTCGCCTTTACGGCGTGTTCTAGGTTTAGAACTGGCCTCTGGTTCTGGAAATCCGGTAATCATCAGTGGATAAGCATATTCCGAATGCTCCATAGCGAGTTCTTGGTGAAACCCTTAGACGAATTTTCAGCGGATGCCAATGGACAGTTAGTACTCTATAGGCATTTGATACTCGACAGCTTATCCTTCAATAGAGTTTTCGACCTGTTCCAATTGATAATGCGCGACCCCAATTGCCCTACCTTTTTCCCTTCTGCTGTAGCCGCTGTATTTGAAAAAAGTCGGCTTGCATATGTTGTAGACGTAGAGAATCCGGTGACCATCCTGCCAGCTGTGACTCATCAGGAAGGCGAAGCACTGATTGAATCCATCAGGGAACTTAGGCAGGCGGGCCTTCATGGTGCCGAGACTCATCTCAAAGAAGGCTGGAGAATCCGTAATTGAAGGGGACTGGCCTGGAGCAGTGCGGGAGAGCATTCACGCCGTGGAATCAGTTGCTCGCCAGTTGGCCCCCCGTTCCTCCAAATCACTCAAACTGGCATTGGATTCATTGGAAAACAGAGGCAGGATACACCCTGCCCTCAGAGAGGCCATTGATAAGCTATATGGTTATACGTCAGGCGAGGAAGGCATACGCCATCCTCTGATTGAAGCCACAGAGTCTCCAGTGGGACGAGACGAAGCTGTGTTCATGTTGGGTGCGTGCGCTTCCTTCTCGAGTTACCTATGGCGCAAGCATCAAGCTACAAGCTAAGTGAGAGCAATCGACGCTACAAAACGCCCTCTCCCCCTCCTTGCCACTTCGCTCGCTTGCGGGTAGACTAGCTACTTGGATGTAGCTATGACCACTCTAGATCACGACCACGATTTGCATTCCCTCCGCGAGCGGATGCGACACTCCGCCGCCCACGTGATGGCGGACGCCGTGCTGCAACTGTTCCCGGACGCCAAGCTAGGCATCGGCCCTTCCACAGATGACGGCTTCTACTACGACTTCGAGGTGTCCCGCGCCTTCACACCGGAGGACCTGGAGGCCATCGAAGAGCGCATCAGTGAGACTATCGCCGGCGACCTTCCATTTGTGTACGAGGAGATAAGCCTGGCCGACGCCAAGGCTATGTTCTCCGACCAGACCTACAAGCTGGAGATTATCGACGAGCTCCCGCCGGACGAGGTCATCAGCGTCTACCGCCACGGCGACTTCGTGGACCTGTGCCGTGGCCCTCACGTGGACTCCACAGCGCAGATAAGCGCTTGCAAGCTCCTGAACATCGCCGGCGCATACTGGCGCGGCGACGAGAAACGTCCCATGCTGCAACGCATCTACGGCACGGCCTTTGAGTCCGGCGAGGCGTTGGATGAATACCTGGAGCGTCTTGAGGAGGCGCAGCGCCGCGACCATCGCAGGCTGGCTCGAGAACTGGACCTGCTGTCCTTCCACGAGGAGTACGGCCCGGGCCTCGTCTACTGGCATCCCAAGGGAGGCCGCGTCCGGTCGATCATCGAAGACTTCTGGCGCAGGGAGCACTACCGCGCCGGCTACGACCTGGTCTATTCGCCACATGTCGGAAAGTCGACCATATGGGAGACCAGCGGCCACCTGGATTTCTACGCCGAGAACATGTACTCCCCCATGGACGTGGACGGCCAGGACTATTATGTCAAGCCGATGAACTGCCCCTTCCACGTCCAGATCTACAAGAGCTCCCTCAGGAGCTACCGGGAGCTTCCCATGCGCCTGGGAGAGCTGGGCACGGTCTACCGCTACGAGCGCTCGGGCGTCCTGCACGGCCTGCTGCGCGTGCGGGGCTTCACCCAGGACGACGCCCACATCTTCTGCCGCCCCGGCCAGGTGGCGGATGAGATTGGCCGGTGCGTGGACTTCATGCAGTTCTTCCTGCGCTCATTCGGGTTCCAGGACTTTCACGTCTACCTGTCCACCCGGAACGAAGGCGGAAAGTTCGCAGGCTCCCTGGAGGACTGGGATATGGCGACCGGGACGCTGCGAGACGTGATACAGTCCCGCGGCCTGCCCTATGACGTGGATGAGGGAGGAGCCGTGTTCTACGGCCCAAAGATAGACGTGAAGATGGTGGATGCCCTGGGACGCGAGTGGCAATGCACTACCATCCAGTTTGACTTCAACCTGCCGGAGCGCTTTGACGTGACCTATATCGGAGAGGACGGCAATGAGCATCGCCCCTACATGGTGCACCGCGCCCTCCTGGGTTCCATAGAGCGCTTCTTCGGCGTGCTCATTGAGCACTACGCCGGAGCTTTCCCAACCTGGCTTGCCCCCGTGCAGGCGGTGGTCATACCCATTGCGGACCGTCACCTGGACTTCGCCCAAGCGGTATCGGACAGGCTGCGTGAGAGCGATATTCGAGTGGACGTGGACGGCCGCTCTGAGCGTATGAACGCAAAGATACGCCACGCCCAGCTGAACAAGGTGCCATTCATGCTGGTGGTGGGCGACAAGGAGATCGACTCCGACTCCGTGTCGGTGCGCCTCCGTGACGGCCAGGACCTTGGCCCCAAGCCGGTCAGCGAAGTGATGGGTCTCATCCAGGAGGCGGTGGACTCAAGGGTGTGAGGTGGCGGTCTTCCGCTCGCGTCCTTTGTCTGCGCTCAAGGTGAGCGGTCAACCAATACCAAGATATGCCCTAAATCCCTGCTTTCGTAGATCCTTGCACAACTCCGGTGTATCTACCAGAAGAGGCGAACTTCTCTGTCATTCCCGTGAAGCTTGCCCCGTACTCCGATACGGGGACGGGAATCCAGGCGGGGTGGGGCGTGGACTCCCGTCTGCACGGGAGTGACGACGGGGGTGGTCGCGCCGAAGCGAGGTTGTTCAAAGCTCTCCTTCCGCAGGAATGGCGGAACGGGAGATGCTTTCTTTCGCGCTCATATGGTTCGCCAAGCTCACCATGAGCGCGTTGGATATATCAGTTCTGAGGCACTTCTACGGGGGGAAGCATCTCCTCCAGCATTCGCTGGAGTGCCATGGAGTGACTGCAGAAGCCGTGACCTGGGAAGAAGGTGCAGGTGCAGGTTAAGTTGCCATCGTTATACTCCACCTTGTGGTCGTCGTTTTCCCCACGGAAGGTGACCACGAAGCTGCTGAAGGTAACCCGGCCTTTCTCTTCGGCGTATCTCTTGGCCTTCTCTATCTTGCCGATCACGCTTGAGTACATATATGCTCCTTCGAACAATTAGGTATGATGTACTTTTATTTTATTCCCTGGGGCTTCCAGGGTCAATGAGTTGCACTGCGCGGTAACGTGGATTTGACCCCTCTCCTTGTTGACACAGGGCAGCCCTCGGATATATTTTTATGCGAGGTTGACAAGTTCGTTGGATGCGGCAGCCTTTCGCATCCTCGCCCCGAAAACTATCTAAACCAGATCGCGGGAAGGAAGGTCCAAAGTTGCAGCAGAGCAAACCAAGGGTCTTCTATGGCTGGTGGATTGTCCTGGCGGCGTTCCTGCTCCTGACCTTCAGCAGCATGACCGGCTCCTACGGCCTCAGCCTGTTCTACAAGCGCCTCACCGACCACTTTGACTGGGGCCGCACGGCCCTGGCGGGGGCCATCTCCCTCTCCAGGCTGGAGGCCGGGTTCCTGGGTGGAATAGAGGGGTTCCTGGTCGACAAGTTTGGGCCGCGACTCATGATTCTGCTGGGCGTCACCCTGACCAGCATCGGCATGATACTCCTGTCCCGCATCAACACCCTGCTGGCCTTCTACGTAATTTTCATCATATTGGTGACTGGGGGACGGAGCCTCAGCTCCATGATTGCCATTGACACCACGGTGGCCAACTGGTTCATACGGCGACGAGGCACGCCTTCGGACTGCTGCGGTCTGCGGTGGCCGTCGGAGCGGCCGGAGTGATAGTGGTTGCGTGGTTCATCGACATGTACGGCTGGAGAACGACCTTCGTTGTCACGGGCATAGGCACGCTTCTCGTCGGAGTGCCGACGGCCCTTGTGATGCGCCACAGGCCGGAGCAGTACGGAATGCTCCCGGACGGCGAAACGAGGGAGACGGAGCGCGGCCAGCCCCTGGACATCCGCGGCGGGTCTGAGGAGGCGACCGACGTAGCCGAGCCGGAGCGGAGAAGGAGCCGGACATCGGCATGACTGTGATGGAGGCCCTGAAGACCAAGCCCTCTGGGCCCTGTCCTTCGGCTTCTCTATACGACTCCTGGTCACCGGGGCCGCGACCCTGCACGCCATCCCACTGGTGGAGGACCTGGGGTACTCCCAGACCACTGCCGCCGCCGTCCTTGGCTCTATGGGAATGGTCAGCATTATCGGAAGGCTGGGCGGCGGTTTCCTTAACGACGCCCTGGGCACCAAGATAGTAGCCGTGGGAAGCGTATGCTCCCTCGCTGTCTCCTGCCTTGTTATCGCCTATGCCCAGAACCTCTGGCACATAATTCTGTTCGTGGCCCTGTACGCCCCATCCTACGGCTGCTCCGCGGCCACTATGCCGGCCATCAAGGCCGACTATTTCGGTCGAAAGTCATACGGTACTATACTGGGCCTCTCAGGGATGGTGCAGATGGCCGGATCCATGCTCGGCCCCGTCTACGCCGCATACGTGTACGACGTCTCGGGCAGCTATCGACTAGCGTTCCTGAGCTTTGCGGTGCTGCTCATTATCTCAGCAGCGCTCTTCGCATCCCTGCAACGTCCCCGGTACAGGTAAACTTGGCCTCCGCGTCTCTGCAATGGTAAGATTACCCTAAGCTGCTAGGCTGAAGGAGGCGTTGCACATGCCCATCATATCGCCGCAAGACCGCCAGACCCTGGAGGAGCGCTTTCGGAAGGATCTCAAGCGGAAAATCACCCTGAAGCTCTTCACGTCCCAGCTGGCGGGACAGTTGTTTGTTCCGGGGAGGGAGTGCCCCACCTGCCCGCAGACCCAGCAGATCCTAGAAGAGTTGGCATCTCTCTCCCCGCTCCTGGAGTTGGAGATGGTGGACTTTTACAGCCAGAGCCAGACGGCGCGGGAGAGCGGTGTAGAGCGCATCCCCGCCATAGTGGTGACCAGGGGCGAAAACACCGGCGTCAAGTACTACGGAATGCCGTCGGGCTACGAGTTCGTCACCATCATCGAAAGCGCAATCGAGCTGTCCAAGCCCAGGACCTCTCTGAGCGCGGACACGCGCAAGAAGCTGAAACTGGTGGACGAGGATGTCCACATCCAGGTGTTCGTAACACCCACCTGACCCCATTGCCCCTCGGTGGCCCGTGTGGCCCAGATGATGGCGATGGAGAATGACCACATCAAGGCGGACGTGGTGAGGTGCAGGAGTTCCCGCAGAGTAGCCCAGAGGTACCGTGTCATGGGAGTGCCAAAGACCGTGATCAACGAGTCCACGCAGTTCATCGGCGCAGTCCCGGAGGAGGTCTTCATGGGCAAGGTGCTGGAGGCCATTGGCAAGGCGGAGGCAGCCCCGGACACCGAGGAGCCAGCGCCGTCCACGTCAATTTAGGGCGCGGGGGTTATAAAAGGACAGATTTATCTTTTCTGATAACGCCAACGATTCGCAATGTCTATAAGCTGTGAATCAGTCATCGCCTGGGTTCGCCAGCCACTGTCGAAGTCAATGTCATTTGAGGCCGGCAGTTCATCAGGGGGAAGGTTTCTGATCATAATTCTTGATGGCAACGTTGCCGCCTGCCCAACAAAAATTGCTTCTTGGCGCCGCAGCCCAGAGAGCATTTTAGTCAGTCCTTCCAAAGAGTCGGGAAGAACCCCTCGCACATGATTTCTGTCGGACTCGTTGGTGATCCGAAGGATTATCCACGAATTGCACTGCGATAGAACCGTGGATTCAACCTCACTAGGACGCTGAGAAACAAGAATCAACCCAATGCCATATTTGCGACCTTCTTTTGCGATCCGCCGTACCGATTCTTGCGCAGCTTCGTACTGGGCTTCGCCGCTATTTGGTACGTACCTATGGGCTTCTTCGCAAACGAGAAGCACGGGATCGCTATTCCGCTCGATTCGTTCGACTTTTTGTTTTCGCCAGACTTTCAAGTTGAACAATGTCCGGGCTATTACGGCACTGGCAACTCCAGCCACTTCATTAGGAACTCCTGAAAGATCAACCACTCTAGCAGCCTGTCCGAGTAAGACGATATATGTCATAACATTCACGCAACCAGACTACGCGAAAGGTATGGCAAACGTTATTCGTGTACACATCACCACGTAACTCTGCAAGAGCCGTTGGCCTCAGAGGTTACTCGTACAGGCTCCTAGCTCAGTGGTCTCCTCCAATGAGTTTGGCTGATTATTGCTCGAAAAACGGGTCACCATCGGTTCTGTTCCAGCCTGACATCAAGAATCCCAACCTACCATCGGATCGCAAGACATCAAGCTTCTGAAGTATGGAGTTGTGAGAATCCTGCCTACTGGCTTGGGTCGGTTTGTCATTTTCAATCTCTTGACAAAATGTGTCGAGGCTATAGGGTATAGGAGAATCCACTGTGATAGCATTCTCATTCAGTCCTAGTATTGAGGCTCCCTCTTTGCGGCTTGCAGTAAGCGCCTGCCTAACTATGTTAGCCTGCGATGTAGCGACGAACTCGGTCTTGCCGATCAGCAAGGCCACCGTCTCCTGATAATTCAGCAGCCAATATGGCAGTTTGAGAGTACCGTCCTCCGTCGAAAGGCCTGAGTGAAATGGAAACGCCGAGCCGTATTCGTTGTGCGGGTCGAGAATTACGATGCGGGGATGCCAAGTCTTATATCCAACCTGCTTACCTCTGTTCAAGATGCTATGGAGAAAATCGAGGGCCTGACTGGCGCAGACTTTCCTGTGCCAGTCGAACCCAGAATCGCAGTGTGCTTTCCAAGCAGTTCGTTAAGGTCAGCGTAGCAAGGGGCTCCTCCTGAACCTACATGTTCACCGAGATGAATGACTGCGTCGTCGGAGTGACCGTAAAGGAATCGTAGTTCTGACTTCGGAGTGAGGTACAATGTTTGCTGAGGCAATGGATAGGTGGCTACACCACGGTCGAATTTCAGCGTGGGTTCGCTACTGGTACCATCAGGTTTCCACTCTCCCTCTCCAAAGAGGTCAGCCTCAACAACCCTCTGGTCCTTTGAGGCTGGCGTAAAGACCCCGCGCTCGGCCTCGTAGTTCTAGCTTTCATGCGGAGGCCGTCACGACGCATGAAATTATCCGCCGACCAAAATGCACCCGGACAATCGATCCGAACTGGCCGATTGGATAAACTTCCCCCGCGTAAACTCGAGATAGCTCTGTTGAATCGATCGCGTCTAACTTCAGGCCATAATGTCGGCCATCGACTTCAATAATCTTGCCAATTGCCAGATTCTCAACTGGTTCGCCAGGATTAGGGGTGCCGGTGTTCATGCTACCCCCTTTAGTATCCTTACCAGATTCTCAAACTTCCACCATGGAAGGTCCTCTGGCGAATCTACTTTGGTATCGCCGTGGAAGAATCCGCGATTCGCAAAGATCAATACTTGTTCTCGAACCTCACGATCTTCATGCCATTTCTTCAGTTGTCCAATTGGTGCGTTCCCATCTGTAAAAGCAGCGACGGTCAAATTGCCCTTGGATTCGTGAAGAGCTTTGTCTATTTCCCCGGTTAACGTGGCTATCGCCAAACGAATATCCACATATTACGAGCAAGCGTTGTGACTCGGTGTTAGGCTTCATTGCTTTTCTTGCTCGGTCTAGCAGTTGCGCAAAAGGATCCAGTTGCGATTCCTGGTATTTCGTTGAAGATGGCCAAATGAGCACTGGGAAGTTGTCTTCGTCTTGTACTTCGATATTCGGGCTAACTCTCCGTGGCAGCGGATCATCTGGGAATTGGCGCCAGTTAATCGATCCATGAAGTTTGATCACACGCCAAAAACAATCCATCATCCATCGAAGTTGTCCTTGGTTTCCCACCACCTGTTGCGCCCCATAAGCCATCCGCATCCGATTCCCGAGAGTCGAGTGCATCCCCCATAATGGTGGGTCGTAGTGTGAAACAACTAATCCACGGCTGAAGGGTGCAGGCCTGCCTACTCGAATAGGTTGGTGCACAGACGCTACGAAGTCACGGTGTGTTCTTATGTCTACTTTCCTCTCGATAGCACTCGCGATGGCTCTTTTGATTTGGTTGCTTGCTTTGCGCAAATCCTCGGACGTGTATGAAGCATCACCCCCGGCAATGGCATTCTGCTTAACACCACGCTCAGCCCTGCGATCCGTGATGGAAAGTAAATCAACAATTTCGCTGAGGTAATCTTCGATGTGGGCGTCGGGAGCTTCAGTGAATATATCTCTTACCGCAGTAAGAATGTTCTTGCTAGTGCTATCGAGTTTGCAATTGTCCAGAACCTTCTCAGTGAGTTCCTTAGTGAGGGGGAGTCCGGCACACTTACTAGAGGAGAAAGAAAAAAAAAAAAAAAAAAAGAGCTACTGCAACCAGCCCCGATTAAGAAAGCCAAAGCACTGCGGTTGTTCATGAGGTCTTGGAACTGTGACACGGCGTTCGAAAATGGCTCTGAAGAAAGTACGGATAATTCGTCGGAATTTATCATACATTAGCTCCCTTGACCCTGGAGTTACCCCAGTTTAGTAGACAGTCAGTGGTTACTTGCTGAATGGTAGAAGTATACTTCCGCTCAAAAGATATTGGCATGTTAGCCTATGGAAGAATGGCGGCCTTAGCCTCCGCGCCCGGCGCGGAGTAGGCTCGCCTATACCCCTCTCTCCCCACCGTGCCCAGGAGGTATGCCTGAATCAGTGGGTCCAGGTCGCCGTCCAGGACTGCGCTGGGTCCGACGTCTCGTAGCTGGTGCGGTGGTCCTTCACCATCTTGTACGGGTGCAGGACGTAGCTCCTAATCTGGCTTCCCCACTCCGCCGAGACGTGCTCGCCCTTCAGCCTGGCCTGCTCCTCCGCCCGCCGCTTCATCTCCAGCTCCATCAGCCGGGCGCGCAGCACCTTCATGGCGAACTCCTTGTTCTGGAACTGGGAGCGCTCGTTCTGGCAGGTCACCACAACGCCCGACGGCAGGTGGGTTATACGCACGGCCGTGGAGTTCTTCTGCACCGCCTGCCCGCCGTGGCCGCTGGCCCGGTAAACGTCGATGCGCAGGTCATCCGGGTTGATGGTGACATCCACCCTCTCCTCCGCCTCCGGCAGCACCTCCACAAGAGCGAAGGACGTGTGCCTCATGTGCGCGGAGTCGAAGGGCGACAGGCGCACCAGCCGGTGTGTCCCACCCTCGGCCTTCAGGTAGCCGTAGGCGTGCTTGCCCTCCACGCTGATGACCGCGCTCTTGACCCCCGCCTCGTCTCCCGGCGACATGTCCAGGATTTCGCTCTTGTAGCGACGGCGCTCCGTCCACCGCAGGTACATCCGCATGAGCATCTGCGCCCAGTCCTGGGACTCGGTCCCGCCTGCGCCTGCGTGGATGGCCAGGATGGCGTTGCGGGTGTCGTACTCGCCGGAGAGTGTGAGCTGGAACTCCCTGTCCTTCAGCTCCTCGGAAATGGCCTCCAGATCCGCGAACAGGGACTCCTCCAGGCTCGTATCGTCCTCCTCCAGGGCCAGCGCTATCAGGTCGCAGGCCGACGAAGCGCGGCTTTCGAAGTCTCTCCACACCTCCACCACGTCCTTGATCTCCGCCAGGCGAATCATATGCGGCTGGGTGGCCTGGGGGTCGTCCCAAAACTCTGGTCGACCGGCCCGGGCCTCAAGCTGTTTTATCTCTACTTCTTTGCCGGGTACGTCAAAGACGCTCCAGCAGACTGGGCTATCCTCTCCTTCAGGTCTTCTGCGCGTCCTCTGAGTTCCTGCATTGCGTTACACCTTTCTTGTCATCTAAAGCGGCAACCCCATCAAGAGCGCCGATGTCACGAGAGCCGGCCCGCAGCGGCCAGGGTGGCCAACCGGGTAGGCTCCGGTATACGATACCCCTTGCAGCAGGCCAGCGTCCACTCTATCGCGCTCCCCAGGCTGATCTTGTGGCCCACGGAGATGTATACGGGCCTGACCGACTTCCTGGTGCGGACTGCGGCGCCCACCACTTCTCCCTTGTCCACCAGGTGAACGTACGCCCCGGCGTCGGAGTCCAGATCATCGTCCGGCCGCCCCCTGAGGATCGACTTGGCGCACCCGATGGCGGGCGTGTCGGTCAGAAGCCCCAGATGGCAGGCTATGCCAAACCGCCTGGGGTGGGCCAGGCCCTGCCCGTCAACGAGAATGACGTCCGGGGCGGTCTCCAATCGCTCCAACGCTCCCAGGACGAGGGGGGACTCCCGAAAGGAGAGCAGCCCGGGCACATAGGGGAAGCCGGGCTTTCCGCTGTACACCTTGACCTCGACCGTCCGGAGGTCCGGCAGCTCCAGGAGGACTACGGCCGCCACCGCGTTGCCGTCGGCGTCCGGCGGTGATATGTCCACTCCCGCCACGTAGCGCGGCGGGGCCTCAAAGCCGTCTTCCGCGCTCACCCTGGAGGCCAGGTCGCGCTGGATCTCTACGGCCTCCCGCGCTTCTACGTCCCAGGAATGCAAAGCCAGACTCTTCACGAAGCCGATTATAGCAAATCCGCAGCGCTCTAATGGGCAGAGATTCATTGCTTACCCCAAGCCCGCCTGTGGAAGTGGGCAAGCGGAAGGAGACCTTTGAATAACCCATAGCGTCATCCCGCAAGAATTGCCCTCACCGTCATTCCTGCGGAGGCAGGAATCTAAAACGCTGTCTGCAAGGCTGCGATGCCTTGGAATAGGGGCTTTAGATTCCCGTCCCCGTATCGGAGTACGGGGCAAGCTTCACGGGAGGACAGAGTAGTTCGCCTCTTCTGGGAGATACACCGGAGTTCTGCAAAGGTCTCCGGAAGCAGGAATCCAGGATACCTCTGATAGTGCCCAGTAGACCCCCCGTTCCCCGTTTCCACGAGGACAAGCTTCGCAGGGGTGGTCTATGCGCAGAGAGAGTTATTCAAAGGTCTCCTACCTGGAGTCGAGGTGGTACGGGTATTCTTAAGGAGTATTCTCTGGCACAATAGGTGTTGATATGCCTCGTTCAAACGCTGCCCCAGCAAGTCGGAAGACCAGCGCGGATGGTAGAGGAGCCATGAGAAAAAAGATATGGCTTATCTCAGGGGCGGTCCTGGGACTCCTGGCCGGAGTTGTCCTCACGTACCTGGTGATGAACACGTATGACCGGCTGACCCATCCCGGCGAAGGCGACGTGGCTGCCCCTCTGCGCAGCTACCTTGAGGCGGCGGCCCTGGGCAACGACAGCCTGGCCTACGATCAGCTTTACCAGGGCCCCGGCAAGCAGGGCCCCCTATACAGCCGAGGGGTGTCCTCCGAACCTGAGCTGTATTTTGGCTATGCGGATTTGGAGATTGCCTATAGCTTCAACGGCAAAGAGGACGGCTATATACAGGGGAGCATAAGATACCATACCGGGTCCAGCAGGCCCGTCAGCGCAATCGTGCGGAGGGGCGAGTCCGGCTGGGGGGTGTATCGCCTGTGGTTCGAATAGGCCCCAACACGCAGGCGGCTATAGAGCCTGGCCGGCCTGGGAGCTTGGGAAGATGAAGTGGGGCATCTCCTCCAGCATCAGTCTGGTCGTGGTTCTGGCAAATGAGAATAAAGAGCTTGTCTACCAGGATGACCCCCACCCCTTCTACGTCCATGAGGCTCTTAATGGCCCGTGTCAGGGTCCCCAACACCAGGGAGTTGCCGTTCAGGATGTCGGTCGCCAGATAGAGCCTGCCCTGCACATCAGCTGCCCTGAGTTGGCAAGCAGGCCGTAGACCTCGTCCAGGCCGCTCTGAGAAGGGGTCTGCTCAATCCTCACCATGGTCTGCTGACCGTCCGCGTTGGCGACCACGTCCAGCCCATCTCCGATGAGCCGGCCCCACCTGTGGGAGGAGGCGCGTCACATACCACCTCATTCCCACCTGCTGCATTATGGTGCTCATGTATGTCTGCAGTCCCTCGCGGGACAGGGTGTCCTCCCCGTCCCGGTCCTGGCTTGCCTCGTCCAGCATGAAGGTAAGGGCGTCCTCTATCGCCGCCGATTCCTCGATGCCCAACCTGCTGCCCGCAGGTGTCTCCATTATGCTTTCGGTCGCTTCGGGTTGCTGCATTGCTTACTCCGTGTGTGGTGTTGTGGTTCTTGGGGCGCCCGGCGCATCCTCATGCAGTGCATATTATATCAACGATGGGGACTTGCGACACCTTTAGCATTGGTGTTCAGGTGCCCAGGGAGGGATTCGAACCCACACCCCCTTGCGGGGAGCGGATTTTAAGTCCGCCGCGTCTACCCTTTCGCCACCTGGGCAGTATATGAGGGCTAAATAAAAGAGCAGAAGGGGTGTTTGTTCCCATTCTGCTCACTATACGCTTTTCACGGTGGAGGCGGCGACGGCGGCTCGAACCGCCGAATAGAGCTTTTGCAGAGCTCCGCCTTAACCACTTGGCTACGTCGCCTCGACAATACTATTCTACCATGTTTTTGGTGCCGAGGAGGAGATTTGAACTCCTACGGGTTTGTCACCCACGAGACGCTCACAGACCGCGGTGCTGCCAATTCCACCCAACATCACGGCCGGTTCTTCTGATATCCTGGGATTTCGGCAGGAAGCGAAGAACGTGGGAGGATTCACGACACACCCCACGACCTACGGTTTTGGAGACCGTTGCTCTAACCGAGGCTGAGAAGCTACACACTCCTGACATCATCGTCACGAAGAATATACACCGATCCCGCATCTCTATAATTATGGTAGTACCCCTGCCCGGACTCGAATACCCGGCCGGCACTCGGTTTAGGACACAACGATCTGATGCTCACTATCGCCACCTGAGCTACAGGAAGCACTCCATATCGATAATTGTGCCACTCTTTTGCCGTCTTGTCGAATCCCCGGCAAGCTAGCCCTCCGCTTGACCGGCGCGCTCAGCCGCCAGGGTCTCCCCACCCTGTCCCTCATAAGTCATCAGAGGAACTCGACGGAGCCGGTCTCCTGGAGCAATCTCGACAATCCATCAGTGGGACAAACCGCGGCGACTTCTGGAAGGACTTCTGCGCCCGCAGGTTCCAGTCAGAGTGTGGAGGTATATGCGTTTCTCAGGGAAGTGCGTGGGAGAGTGGAGAACACGTGGCTGGCCGCAGCGATCTTAGCGGCACGTACCGTAATGGCCCACGTAGCCCTGGTCACAGTCGACACGTCACCATGTCCCCGACACTAATGCCGACGCTCCGCCGGGCCCTTGGCAACATTGCATGCTATATCGTAGTACATGCAGTTGCCTATCAGCTCTCGCCCGTCGAAGAGATCTCCACGGCAAACCGCTCTGGACACGGGACGGATAGATGCCGCAGCTCGCCTACAGCAGAGGCGGCGCGAAGCTGTTGTAGGACATTCGCAGGGGAGTGGTGGCGTCCAGAGCCGAGAGCTCCTCATCGACGCACGCCAGAGAGTAGTCGAGAATGGGCAGCGTCCTTCCACATCTCTTCTCCCGCGAAATCGGGGAGAGTCAGGTCTCCTCCTAATCATGATGATGAGGCCGTTAGTGGGCTCTTCGACGTTTGCGGGGACACGCGATGCTCATAGCGATTCTCCACAGATCTTTGAGCGCTCGTTCGTAGGTCACAGGTTGCGGTGAAGGGCCGTGTGCTGGTGGCGTTATGGCGCCAGTGCACGTGCGTCCGGGACTAGTCCTGGTCGTGCTCAGCTGATGGGACCCTCCTATTGGTGCTCGAGCAGGTATAGAAGTGGACGAAAGTGCGTTGTGACAGACCTGACGCCGTCGCTGGATCTAACGAACCAATACTGGATGTTGTCTATGGGAGCCTCCAGGGCCACCTAAGCCCCGTCTCCTCGTTCACCTCACGCAGGGCCGTCTCCTCCATAGTCTCTCCAGGGTCAGGGGTGCCCTTGGGAAGTCCCCAAGTCCAACCCTCCTGGGAACGAAAACCGCCGATGACGATCTCTACGCCACTCCTCTGTTACCCTGTACACCACCCCGCCGGCCGAAACCGGATACTCTATCCTATTGCTAGCTGCCAACGTTGTACCCCATATGGAGGTGCTTGTCTGCTGGCATATTCTATTTCTCCCGTATTCCAACGTCAAGGCCAATGGACGTTTGCGCGCTCTATTGTCACGCTCGCGAAGCTTGCCCTGCTCCCCGATCGGAAAGTCGGGGACATGACTTGATGCGGGGGCGGGCATCCAGGGAAAATTGGACACTCCCTGACCGATCGGGAGTACGATTGATGCGCATGCCCGTGCGGTAAACGGACGCTACGGATGTGCTGCTGGTATAATGACCTCAGAGCATCGACCGCGGGAGGAGCATCGTGAATGAAGCTATTGCACAGGCGCTTGAGAAAGACAGGCTGATCGATATAACCACAACGGGTAGAAAGAGCGGTCGTCCGCACCGTGTGGAGATAGGATTCCACGTCCTGGATGACGGGCTTTTCATCGCCGGGATTCCGGGTCGCAGGGACTGGCTGGCCAACCTGGCGGCCAATCCGCAGTTCACCTTCCACCTGAAGGAGAGCGTTCAAATGGACATCCCGGCTACGGCCACCCTCATTACCGTGGAGTCCAAACGCCGGGAGGTGTTCGCCAAGCTCGCGGAGCAGCGGCAGGGCGGGCGTCCCATGGACGTGGATGCCTGGGTTGAGGACAGCCCGCTGATCCAGGTAGAGTTGCACGCCCCGGCCTAATGGAGTCGCTGGAGTAACCCGGAGGGTCTGCATAATGAACGATTCCATCTCGCCCGACTTTGCAGAGTACGCTGACAGGACGACGGAGGTCTGGGACCGCATCGCCGAGTGGTGGGACGACCGAATAGGCGACGGCAACCCGACCCAGGACCTTCTCCTGGAACCCACTACGGAGCGAATGCTGGAGCTGCAGCCCGGCGAGCGGGTGCTGGACATAGCCTGCGGAGCGGGCCGCTTCGCCCGACGCATGGCTGCCCTTGGCGCGGAGGTCGTAGCATTCGACCATTCGGAGCGTTTCATCCGGCGGGCGCGCCAACGCACAACGGAGAACGCCGACAGGATCGACTACAGGGTTATGAACGCATCCGACCCTGAGGCGCTCCAGTCGCTGGGCAAGGAGCAGTTCGACGCGGCCGTTTGCACAATGGGCCTGATGGATATGGCATCCATTGAGCCGCTTATCTCCACGCTGCCCGCGCTGCTTAAGCCGGGCGGCAGGTTCGTCTTCTCAGTTACGCACCCCGTCTTCAATTCAGGCAGGGCGCGCAGGATAGCCGAGGAGCAGGACCTGGACGGGGAGCTCGTAACCACATTCGGGGCCATAGTCACCGATTACTCGATTCCATACATGCACATGGGCTTGGGGATAGTGGGACAGCCGGAGCCCCAGTACTACTTCCACAGGCCAATTGGTATGCTGTTCAACATCTGCTTCAGGCACGGCTTCGTCCTGGACTGGATGGAGGAGCCGTCGCTGCCGGAGGGAACGGAGGCCAGGGCGGACCGGCCTCTGAGCTGGGCGCACTTCCACAACATCCCCCAGGTGCTGGTGGCGCGAATGCGTCTTGCGGTGAGGAAGGCGAGATGAGACTTAGGAGAATCCACAGTAGCGCCAATTACATTGGTTTGGAGAACTGGAAATGAGATATCCTGCAATCATTGAAGGTGGAGGGAGCGACTACGGTATCTGGTTCCCGGATATAGACGGCATTGGAGCCATGGGGTATACGATTGAGGAAGTACTCGCCAATGCCAGCGAGGTTCTTAGCGATTATGCTATTGAGATGGAGAAGGACGGGCTTCCGCTGGCTGCCCCAAGCGCGCTGGAGGACGTGGAAGTCCCCGAAGGCTGTGCGCTTACAACCATCCTCCTGGTCAGGGAAGCGCGGGACAAAGCCCAGCGTTCGCCTCAACCTTGTCTTGGACGCAGACGTAGCGAATACAATAACCTCGCAGGCCCGGAGCCGGGGAATGTCCCGCAAGAACTACATAGCGTGGATGATGAAAACCCTGGCGCGCATGGGCGTATAGCTCCCCACCAACTTGGGTTATCAGCAAACGCGAGTCCCCCGCTCTCCTTTACACCGCCGCTGCATACGGTGTAACCTCCTACTGTCGCCGTTGCTATAAGCGCTTATTTGGAGGTGTGCTATGCCTACCGTAAACAGTGTCCTGGGTCCCGTGGACGTGAACGACCTGGGATTCACCCTGATGCACGAGCACGTGCTGAACAGCTCCGCGGGGATACCGCAGACTTTTCCTGAGCTGGTCGACCGTGACCAGGCGATCGCCCGGGGTATAGCCGCCCTGAAGGACGCCGCGGCCGAGGGCGTGCGGACCTACGTGGACGTAACCACTATGGACCTGGGCAGGGACATAGGCGTAATCCGGACCGTTGCTGAGCAGGTGGACGTGCACATAATTGCTGCCACGGGGATATGGGTGGACATCCCCAGGTCCATTGCCAGGGGTGTGAGCCCGGACCAGCTGGCCAAGGCCTTCATCAGAGATATAGAGGTGGGCCTCGACGGGACGGACATCAAGCCGGGGGTCATCAAGGTTGCCACTACGGAGGAGGGCGTGACGCCGGCCAACGAGGTCGTACTGCGCGCGGCTGCCCGCGCCTCCAATCACACCGGCGTGCCCATCACTACCCATACTGCCGCCCCCGAAAGGGTGGGCAACGGCCAGGTGCAGATATTCCTCGAGGAGGGTGTAGACCTGAACAGGGTGTACATCGGGCACAGCAACGACACGGAGGACCTGGACTATCTATCGGGACTGATCCGGCAGGGCTGCTACCTGGGTATGGACCGCTATCCCGGAGGCCGCGTCCAGGGCCCAAAGTGGGAGGAGCGCACCCGGGTAGTTAAGGAGTTGCTGGATATGGGTCTGGTCGACCGTGTGACGCTGTCCCACGACTATCCTCTCTCCTTCCTGCTGACGCCGGAGATGAACGAGGAGCGCAATACCTACAACCCGGACGAGGTGTGCTTCATCAACCGGGTCGTGCTCCCACGCCTGCGAGAGCTTGGTGTCAGCGACGAGGCCATACACACCATGATGGTGGACAACCCTCGTCGCTTCTTCGGTGGGGACTAGCGAACTCTTGCCGGGCAGCTAGTCTACAGCAGTCCGCCGATGGTGAGCCAGTAGAACACTATGTAGGCGCGGCATCACATGAGCCAAGAACCTATTGGGCCCAACGTAGGGTAGCATCTTGCGTATGGTCCAACATTGCGCTCTTGAAGAAAGCCACGCCAAGTGTCAGGACACCATGATAACTACGCCCATTCCCATTCCGTAGAGCAGGAACTGGCTCATGAGGTGAGAATGGTGGCAGGCGGCGAAGGAAGTTCCTATCACGGAGAGGAAGATGGGCAGGGTGCAGCTCAGTGAGGCTATGCCGTAGCTGATGCCAAAGAGAAAGTAGCCCTTGACGTTCACCTGCCCCGGGTCTCCTATACGGGAGGCGGCATTTGCGGCGAATCCGGTGTAGAGCTTGCCGCCGCCGACCAGCCACGCGCCGGTTACGGTGAGGATTATGCCGATGCCAAGGCCCAGCCACGCCAGAACGCTCCCAACGGAGTGAAAGCCCAGGGCGATGATGGTGCCCGCTATTCCAAACAGCACGACGAGGCCGAGGGTGACGGCGCTGCCTATCTCCAATCCCTTGAGGATTTGCTGAACGGGGTTGCGAGCGGCTTCCCCCTCGTTGTTGGCGCCAAGATACAGGCCCAGGTATGCCGGCAGCATGGCGAATCCGCAGGGGTTGACCGCAGATACCATGCCGACTGCAAAGGCGAATCCCAGGGGAGCGAACAACCCAAGATTGCCCAGGTAGGAGCCCGACATTCCGGACAGGTTCTCGATGAACATGTTGACGCCGTCCACGCCGCTGTCCCGACCCAGAATCAGCGCCCCGACGACCGCAACGCCGAGGGCCGCGGCGGCTAAGAGCAGTGGAAGGCCGAGGCTGCGCAGGTTTTGAGGCTCCCGCAGGTACGATGAGAGATTTCTGGCTATCGTCATGGCTCTCTAACCTCAGCTTGGATTTTGGTGGGGCGCCACAGGTCCTCCCTGGACAGAATGAATATGGTTAGCTGCGGTATTGACGGCAATAAGTCGTCTACTGCGCCATCAGCAGCTCGTCCGCCCTGTCATTCAGCTGCTCCTTGGTAAGGATACCGTTCCAGGTCCGGAAGACCGTCCCGTCCGTGTTGAGAAACACCGTTGTGGGCATACCCAAGACATTGTAGTCGCGGGTCACGCTTGATTCGCTGGTCAGACCTGTGGGGTAGGTTATGCCCAATTCGTCAAGAAGCTCCGCGGCGTCGTCCCGGTTGCCAAGGCCAAGGTACTGCCCGATGTCAACGCCAACCAGGGTGACACGGTCCATATTCTGCTCGTGGAACTCCTGGAAGTCCGGCATTTCGGCCCTGCACGGCGGGCACAGCCCAGCCCAGAAGTTCAGTATCACCGGCTTTCCGTCCGCGAAGAATTCCGAGAAGCTAAGTTTAGTCCCCGCTGTATGCTCCTCTCCAGGATAGGTCTCAATGGGAAAGTCCCGGGGCAAACTGAGCATGATGGGAGCTGTGTCCTCGGTTGGGGGACGGCATGGAGGTGGCGGACTGTGATGTCTCAGCCGTGGGAGCAGGCGTGGGAGAAGAGGTGCAAGCTGAAAGCGCCAATGCTCCGCCTATGACAAGTACTGCGAGGGCTACGAAACGTGACTTGGGAAGGAAAGGCAACAATTGATTCACCTCTGTCTGGGTCTAGTTCAGAAAGTTATCCAGTTTTCCACGGCGTTCAATTCGCAGCAACTCAAGCGCTTTTGCCTCTATTTGCCGGATGTGTTCTCGAGTAACGCCGAACTCCTTACCTATCTCCTCCGGCGTACGGCTGCGACCACCCTCCAGCCCAAAACGCAATTGAAGCATGCGCCTCTCGGAGTCATTAAATGTACCTAGAATTTCTCCCAACTGGCCCTTGGAGACCAGAGACATCATGGGTTCATCGGGTTCTTCCCCAGAGTCTCCAGAGCGTCCTTCCATTTCCTCAGCCATTTACCTGATCTGCTCTTTGGTCAGCTGGTCTATCCGCTCCCATCGTCCGTCGTCCCTCTGACGTTCGAGGAACGCCTGCTGAAGGCCGTAGGCGTGGGATCTCCTCATCCTCTTGACCACCTCAAGGTAGTGCTTGCGCGCCTCTTCCTCTTCGTCGTGCTCAAAGGTGTCGCCTTTGACGGACTTTTCGCCGCCCTCTGTGGACACCACTCTGGCCATTACTCGGAATCGCATCGGACACTCTCTCCAAAGTGCGGTCCGCTCAGTACGGGCTTTCAGAAGGCTCTATAGAAATAATACCACAGGGCCGATTACAAATCGTGGTGGGTTTCTTAAGGGTTTCGAAAGCCAACGCAGTGCAGCTCGTGCGAAGAGTCCCGCTCCGGTGATACGGGATATCCTCGAACTACTCCAGGAAGTCCCGGAGCTTCTTTGAGCGGGAGGGATGACGCAGCTTTCTGAGCGCCTTGGCCTCTATCTGCCGGATGCGCTCGCGGGTGACGCCGAACTCCTTGCCCACTTCTTCCAGTGTGCGGCTGCGGCCGTCCTCTAGCCCGAAGCGCAGCTGGAGCACGCGCCGCTCCCGTAGGTTGAGGGTGTCCAGCACATCCTCCACCTGCTCCTTGAGGAGTTGGTACGATGCGGCCTCCGCCGGCGCCACTGCACCCCGGTCCTCTATGAAGTCCCCAAGGTGGTTGTCCTCTTCCTCTCCAATGGGAGTCTCCAGGGAGACCGGTTCCTGGGAAATCTTGAGGATCTCGCGCACCTTTTCGGGGCTGACATCCATATCCCGCCCTATCTCCTCGCTGGTCGGCTCCCGCCCGTACTCCTGCACCAGGCGTCGGCTGGTGCGCATCAGCTTGTTGATGGTCTCGACCATGTGCACAGGAATGCGAATGGTGCGGGCCTGGTCGGCGATGGCCCTCGTGATGGCCTGGCGTATCCACCAGGTTGCGTAGGTGCTGAACTTGTATCCCTTGCGGTAATCGAACTTCTCCACGGCGCGAATCAGGCCGATATTCCCTTCCTGGACCAGGTCCAGCAGTGACATACCGCGCCCGATGTACTTCTTGGCTACGCTAACCACCAGCCTAAGGTTCGCTTCCGCCAGGTGTTTCTGCGCCCGGTTACCCTCCTCCACAATGTGGGAGAAGTGCGACCTGAGGGAGACCTCTCGGACGCGCAGATCTCTCATGAAATCCGGGTCCTCCATGTGCCGAGGCAGATCCTCTACAGGCGTATCCCGGTCTACTATCTCGAACAGATCTGGAGGAATGATACGGCTGTTGAGAGAGAACTCCAGCAGCTCTTTTATCACCTGGTCAGTGGGACGGTCCAGCTCCGCAGCCAGGTCTTCCACCATCTCCAGGTTCAGTTCGCTGTCGATGGCGGCGAGCACCGCGGGGTCAGACATCACCTGGGACAAGCTCAGGGCGTCTGAGCGTCCAAGATGTGTGCCGAGGGCGTGGACAAGAGGCGTGGCCTCCCACAGGCGCTCCATGAGCAGCAAGACCGTCTCATAGGCCCTGGGCGTGCGGCCGTCGGGGGAGGTCAGCGCCGCCTCCAGCCTCTTGACCTGGATGCCGCACTCCATACGGCGCGCCAGGGAGCGCTCGTCCTTGGCCGTGAGCAGGTGCACCCGTCCGATCTCCCGAAGGTACATACGGACGGGGTCGTCAATCATGTCCTGACTACCCAGGTCGGCCTCCATCTCCGGTTCCGCCTCTGCCTCCGCCTCCACGTCACCGCCGGCCTCATCCGTGTCCTCCTTGGGGGCGCCGTCGGCGCTGACCGCATCCTCCTCTTCGACGTCGCTCTGGGGTGGGGCAATAGCGACGGCCATGTCCTTGCCTTCAGCCGTATAATCTGAACCGACTATTGACAGGAGGTTTTCCGAAGGGATACGGGATTCCTCCTCTTCCTCCGGGATGCCATCAAGATCGTCTAAATCGTTCTTGCGTCTTCTCACGTTTCTCCAAATCATGTAGTTTCTGAGCTTGACCCGGCGAATAACTCCTTCAGCCTGCGGTTGATCTCCTGGGCCCTTGTTGAGGGAGGGCTGCAAACTTGACAGGTCCGACCAATCGGCCCCTTCCAGTTGCTCCATCAAGACCTGCTCCTGGACTTTGAAAAATCGCTCCTTCAGCCGGTTTACAACTTCCTCAAGGGCCTTTGCCCTCTCTTTTACGTTGGAGGGCGGATTCTCCATAGACAGGAGGGTCTGGAAGTGCTCGGTCAGGTCGGGTGGCAGACTTCCCCTTATACCCATCTATTGTAGTAGATTCAGTCCATTTTGTGAATATATCGCGATTCTCGGACAGGTCGAAGTAGTCCGGCGAGATGTCTATGCCCCTCTCACCAGCTCCGGGTGCTGAAGCAGGAGGGAGAGGCAGTACTCCTCCAGGGGGTCTCGATTCGCCATTGAGAGCGGCGATGCGCTGGCCGGGGAGGCGCTCCGGCCCCCCGGCCCCCGGGCGCGCGGCGGCTCTGGGGTCGGCCTATGCTGGCTTCCAGGGCTGCCTCACTGACGCCCATCAGCTCCGCCAGACGCCGGAAGTACCGGTCCTGGTCGTAGGGGTTTTCCATGGAGGTTATGAATGGGAACAGGGCTTCCGTGGCCTGGAGCTTGTCCTGCCCGGAGGATGAGTCGAGCCTGGAAGCCATTATATCGAACAGGTAGTCCATCAGGGGCTTGGCCTCGGCGATCAGGCGCTCCCACTCCTCCGGCGATTCACGGATGAGCAGATCAGGGTCCTTTCCGGGAGGGAGGACGGCAACCTTGAGGGAGGCGTGAGGCTGACGCTCGTAGAACACCACGTCGCTTCTTCCCCCGGCCCTCAGGGCGCGACGCTCGAAAACCTGCCAGGATGACTGGAGGCTGCGCAGCGTCGCCTCCCGCCCGGCGTTGTCCGGGTCCAGAGCCAGCACAAAGGTTGAAGCGATGTTTCTCAGGGCGCTCACCTGACTCTCCGTGAGAGCCGTTCCCATAGAGGCCACAACGTTGTGAAACCCATGCTGGTGGGCCGCAATGACGTCCATGTAGCCCTCGACGACTACGGCAATCCCCGAGCGGCTGATTGACTCCCTGGCCTTGTGAAGGCCGTACAGGAGCCGCCCCTTGTCGAAGAGCGGTGTCCTTGGCGTGTTGAGGTACTTGGGCGTGGAGTCGTCCAATGCCCTGCCTCCGAACCCTGCGGGCCTTCCGGCTGAGTCCCAGATGGGGAAGATGAGGCGTCCGTGAAACAGGTCTCGTACGTCTCCTTTCTCGGTCCTCGTAGCCAGACCTGCAGAGAGGATTTGCTGCTCCTGGTATCCCTGCCCCTTGAGATGGCGCGACAGCGTGTCCCAGCCTGCGGGGCTGAACCCCAACTGGAACATCTCTTCGGCTTCCGAGTTCACCCCGCGTCTCTCAAGGTACTGCCTGGCCCTCTCGCCGCCATCCGATTTCAGGAGGCTTCTGAAGTAGTCCAAAGCCTCCTCGTTCGCCCTGTCCAACGCCTCCTCCCGTCTCCTGGTCTGCGGGGTGGGTATCGTCACACCGGCGCGGTCCGCCAGTTGGTTGAGGGCCTGGGCGAAGTCCAGGTTCTCAGCCTTCATAGTGAAGGAGATGACGTCTCCACCCTCTGCGCAGGCCCCAAAGCAGCGCCAGGTCTGCCGGTCCGGGAAGACGTAGAAAGACGGCGTCTTCTCAGCGTGGAAGGGGCAGGCGGCCTTGAAATTGCTCCCCGACTTCGCAAGCGCGATGCGTTCGGAGACAACGTCGACTATGTCGCTGCGGCTTTTGACGTCCTGGATTACGGTCATGGGCTGGCTCGCGGCCTCTGGCACAGGATGAGGTCTCTATATCTATTGTAGCAGACGCCTTGAATACGCCTTCAAGGTGTCGATACGGGGATTGTGCGATATTTGCCGGGCTGGTCGGGCCGGGGGATTAAGAGATCGGGATCGCTATGAATCTCTAGCGGTACAACGCCGTGCTCAACGCGGCGATGCCCGGCCGTATCTCTTCGGCGATGCGCAGCGCGAAATGGTCAGTCATGCTGGAAACGTAGTCCAGGGCCATCCGCTCAACGGAGTCCTGCCGTATGTGGTACTCGGCGGGTATCTCACCCGGGTGAGCGCAGAAGTGGCCGTAGAGGAGTCTTATTACCTCCCTGGCCTGGCTGCCAAGCTCCCCGTCGCTCGCCGGAATGTACACGCGCCGGAACATGAACTCGCGTAGCTCGTTCGCAGCCTCGTGTACAGGAGGGCTCATGGCGATGGCGGGCTTCCGCCGTCGCTCGGACGCTTCCCATCAGCGATGCTCCAGGAGGACCTCACGATGTCGCTGACCATAGTGTCGATCCGCTGGGAGTGGCGCGTACCGAGGACCTCCTTACAGTCCCGGGGCAGATTGTCCTCTGAGATGACGCCGGCCCTGATGGCGTCACCGATGTCGTGGTTCAGATATGCAACCGCGTCTGAGATGCGGCATATCTGGGCTTCAAGGGAAACGTCCTCTCCCTTCAGAGCGCCCATAAGGTCTTCTCTGGGCTTGGAGTGGGACTCGATCCCCTCCCTGACCTCCCAGGTAAGGTTGAGGCCCCGACCGTTCCTGCCCAGATACTCCACCATTCGAAGGCTCTGGGCCGAGTGGTGGAACCCCTCCGGGTGCAGGCGGTCCAGCTCCTCCTCTCCCCAGGTGGCCGAAATGGCGTGTGCCCCAGGTCGTGGCCCAGGCCGATGGCCTCCGCCAGGTCTTCGTTGAGGTTGAGGGCCCTTGCGATGGTGCGCGCTATCTGGGTCACCTCCAGGGTATGGGTCAGATCGCGTTACGTAGTGATCGCCGGTGGGAGCGATGAAGACCTGTGTCTTGTGCTTGAGCCGGCGGAAACCGTTGCTGTGATGATGCGGTCCCGGTCTCGCTGGAATTCGGTCCTGAGCGGCGAAGGCTCTTCGGGTGTCGAGCGTCCCCTGGTTCTTGCGGACCTGGCAGCGAATGGGGACAGGCTTTCCTCCCTCTGCTCCAGTCGCAGTCTCACCTCTGCCAGCATGTTCGTAGACCTCTCCTGGCCGGACCCTACTCGACGGTGACGGACTTGGCCAGGTTTCGCGGCTGGTCTATCTCGCAGCCGCGCTTTACGGCTATGTGATACGCCAGCAGCTGCAACGGAACGGAGGACAGCACCGGCGTGAGCAGGGGAGAAACGGGCGGGATGTACAGCACGTGGTCGGCGATGCCCGCCAACTCCTCGTCGCCCTCTGTAGCCACCGCAATGACGGTCGCGCCCCTGGCCTTCACCTCGAAGATGCTGTTGATCATCTTGTCCCGCAGGCCGTCCTGAGGGGCAATGGCTACCACCGGCATACCCTCGTCAACCAGGGCTATGGGACCGTGCTTCATCTCCCCGGCTGAGCATCCCTCGGCGTGCGTGTAGGCGATCTCCTTGAGCTTCAGCGCTCCTTCAAGGGCAATCGGATGGTTCGGCCCTCTCCCCATGTAGAGGAAGTGGGATTTCCTGTGGTATCGCTCGGCCAGGGCGATGTACGGCTCCTGGCGAGAGACCAGCTCACTCAGCAGGTCGGGCAGCTTCACCAAGTCACTCAAGGCATTCGCCAGTTCCGAGCGGAGAGGAACCCTCGCCGGCGTCCTATGTAGGTCGCCAGTAGGTAGAGAGCCTCCAGGGAACAGGTGAAGGTCTTGGTGGATGCCACGCCTATCTCCGGGCCTGCCCTCAGATAGATGCAGCCCTCCGCCAGCCTGGTGGCCTGGCTGCCTTCGGAGTTGCACACGGTTATGAGTCGTGCGCCTTTCCTGGACGCCTCCTCCATTGCCGACAGGGTATCGGCCGTCTCCCCGGACTGCCCGATGGAGACCACCAGCGTCTTGGAGTCCAGAATGGGACTCCTGTACCTGAACTCGGAGGCTATCTCCGCTTCCGAAGGGAGACCGCTCAGCTGCTCCATCATCTGCCGCGCTACAAGGGCAGCGTTGAAGCTGGTCCCCATTGCGACGAATATCACCCGGTTTATGCTATCGATGTCCGCGTCCGTGAGTTCCAGCTCATCCAGGGAAACGTCCCAGGGATCGAAGGAGATTCGACCGCGGAGGGTGGCGATGGTAGCCTGGGGCTGCTCCACTATCTCCTTGAGCATGAAGTGACTGTACCCGCCCTTGGCCACGGACACCGCATCGTAGGGTAGGTGTTGTGGTGTCTTCTCCAGAGCAGAGCCGTCCAGGGATGAGTATTCAGCCGACGCGTCGGTGAGAGATACCATCTCCCCGGCGGAGAGGAAGGCTACCTTTCTGGTGGGGGATGACGGCGGGCAGATCGCTCGCCAGCACCATCTCCTTCTCCCCGTAGCCGACCAGGATGCCCCCGGCGTTGCGTACCCTGAAGGCGATGAGCTTCCCTGGGTCGCGCTTGCACATGACCACCGCAGCGTGGGCCCCGGTCAGTCGAAGGGCCGCCAGGCGGACCGCCTCCTCCAGAGTCGATCACGGCCCAGAAAGCCCTCTATCAGGTGGGGTATCACCTCGCTGTCCGTCTCAGATGCGAACGCGTGCCCCTCGTCCACCAGCTCGTCCTTGATCTCCAGGTAGTTCTCCACGATACCGTTGTGGACCACGATGACCTCGTCATGGCAGTCCAGGAGTGGGGATGAGCGTTGGACGTGCTGGCTCGCCGTGGGTCGCCCAACGGGTGTGCCCAGATTCCCACGCTTCCCGCTGGGAGAGCGCCCTGCAGGGACATCACCAGGCTCTCCAGCTTGCCGGAGGCCTTCCTCACAGCCACGTCGCCGTCCGGGGCGATGACGGATATTCCGCGCTGTCGTATCCCCGGTACTCGAGATTAGCCAAGCCGTCCAGAAGGATCGGCGCAGCCTCTCTGTAGCCGGTGTATCCAATTATGCCGCACAAGGCTATAAGCCCCCGTCCTGCGCGCCGACCGCCCGCTCCGGCGAGTGCGTTGCTCTCTTCAAGTCGTACACTCCCCGGTAATCGTCGGGGAGCAGGACCGAGACCCGCTCCATAATCATATCGGTCATAGACTGGAGCTGCTCGCGTCTGACCCTGCCTTCTATCGTGGGAAGTGAGAAGGGCTGGCCTATCTTCACTCTGAACTCACCTCTGGGCATTGCCACCTGCCACGGCGGACCGGTACGCTCCGTGCCGGTCATTCCCACGGGGAGAATGGGCGCCCCGGACTTGATGGCTATCATGGCTATACCGGGGATTCCCTGCCTCATCCCTCCAGGACTCCGCGTGCCCTCCGGGAATATGCCAATGGCTGAGCCGCTGTCGAGCATCTTCAGGCTCCATTGAATAGCCGCCAGGTCGCCTCCGTCCCGGTTGAGGGGAAACGTGCCGTAGGCCTTCAGGAGGAACGACAGAATCGGGCCGTTGAAGATGCCCCGCTTTGCCATGAAATAGACGCGCCTGGGCAGGCTGGCGGTAATCAGGGGAGGGTCCATGTTGCTCTGGTGGTTGGACACCACATGAGCGGCCCCTTGGGGGCACGCACTCTCCCCTTCGACTGCCAGTCTCCGAACACGCGCAGCGCGTTGCGCATCATAAATGTGGCAGAGGAGTAAACTACGCCCATCAGCGCTCGTCCATTAGCTGAACTAAGTTGTCCACAACTTCGTTGAGGCCCATGTTGTTTGTGTTAAGCATGTATGCGTCGTCTCCCGGCCGCAGCGGCGAGTCGGCCCTGCTGCTGTCCATCTCGTCCCTGGCCAGGAGGTTCTCCATCACCTGCTCGAGCTGAGGCGACTGGCCTCGCTCTTCCATCTCGCTATAGCGACGCCGGGCGCGCTCCTCTGCGGGAGGCGGTCAGGAATACCTTGAGGTCTGCGTCCGGCAGCACCACCGTCCCTATGTCTCTTCCCACCATGACAATCCGACCCTCCCTCGCCATATCGCGCTGGCGGGCCACCATCGCCCGCCTGACCCCACTGTAGCTCGACACCAGTGATACCCACCCGTCCACGTCCCTGCTCCTCAGCTCTCCTGCGACCTCGCGTCCGTCCACCATGATCCTCGGCCCGCCAAGAGTGTCGCTGTAGGCCACCTCTATCTGAATACGGTTCGCCAGAGCGGTCACCTCTGTTTCATCCTCAGGGCTCACTCCGTCCCTGAGAGCTGCCCAGGTGACGGCCCGGTACATTACTCCGGTATCGATAAAGCGATACGCGAGTCGAAGCGCCAAGAGGCCGCCCACGGCCGTTTTCCCTGATGCTACGGGGCCGTCTATTGCGATGGTGGAAGGCTTGGCCAAGCCGAACCCTCCGTAAAGGCTGGAGGAGATTTGCTGCACTGGAAACAAGGCCAATTATAAGTCCCTGGCATTGTACAGGCAAGGGTCTGTGCTGGAGGGCGTTTGAAGAGCGGGGGTTTACCAAGAAGACAGGGGTTGTTTAAAGCCAGTCAAGGTTTGCTCGCGTGGACAAGGAACTCAGATTCCATTGGTCCTTTGAATCCTCTAATCCAATAAGGGTAACGTCTTCGGTCTGCCATGATCTTTCTGGGTTCGATCCGGATATTGGTTAGGCCTGTTCTTTCAAGGATAGCGGCTAATATCTGAGAAGTAGGTATATTATGGCCCTGAATGACATTGTTGCCAACCCCTCACAAGTTGATCATGTCGTCTAGCGTAGTCCGCAAGGTCTCCAGTTCTGGAGCGTCAAGGACTGCCGAAATACAGCCTTGGCTTCCGGCAACGCAGGTGTCCAGGGTATCAATGTCGGAAGAGATGCACCAAGCCCTGTCTTCAGGCCACCAGATGTCGGGAGTTTGCCCGAACCACCTGTCGCCTAGCCAGCCGTGGAAGTCCGGCATGGCATCCAGGGGCCCTCTGAGCAGGATATAGTCTGCCTCCCTCCTGGAGAGCTGCACCAATGCCTTTCCGACCCATTCTTCCGCTTGCCATTCAAAGAGCCGCCTGCCGTGTTGCCCGTCAAATAGTCCATAGCCGCGCCACACGGCAAAGTAGCAACGCTCCGGCGTAGTCGTAAACTGCTTGAGAACGTCCAGCAATGCATGGCATTCTCGTTTGTTCAGCCAACGGTCCGGCTCGGCCAGCCCCTTGATATGCTCGCCTATTGCCAGGTTTGCCACCTCTCGGAAGGTCATGGCAGGGTGGACCGCCTTGTTATTCTCTTGTGCCAGCTGCGACCAACGGACAGTCTCCCAACTCTTGTCGGGAGCCTGTATCGCGGCCATGTGGTAGAGCCGAGCGTAGGCGTCATAGCCTTCTGGAGCTAACCACCCCACAGTCTTGCCGTGCCCTCTTCTGCGCCACCACGACGCCAGTCTATCCCGAAGCCAGTGGGCCGGCTCGGTAGACTGCATCAGCTCGATTCTACTTGTCAACATCCTGATACGTACTCCCTGTTGGAAGTGAAAGCGTAGTATCGCTTCCCGTCCCAGCCATCCATCATGTGGGCGCTGGTTCCATGATACCAGCTGTCTATGCAGGTTCCTCGGGAGTTGGCTCGCACCGAGTACCCATAGTCCACGCTTTGGGTATCTACTAGCCCCCAAGGTTCAATGTTAAAGCACACTGAACCTATGCAATGGGTCTCCCGCAGTGTGCCATCGTATCCGAACACACATTCAAAGGAGTTGAAGGCGAACTGGTCCAGCATCCTGATTATGGCTTTCCCACTGGCGGAGTAGGTCAATACCCGGAGTTGGTCGTAGCCTGCAAACAGGTTCCAGTCGAACTGCTTCTCGTCCAGGAAGCGGGCGTGGGCCACCCGAAGCCCGGTCCCATCGTCCATGTCGAATCCCAACTTTTCTTCCCCAAATCTAGGCACGCCCATTGTCATACCGACCTCCTCAAACTCGCCATTGCGAGGCGTCACAACGCTGATAGGATACACGGCCTTTCAGGAAAGGCGTCAAGGGCGATGGTCTCTAAAGTTTAACAGATATACCGCACTCCTAGACTTAGTTGCGTGTTTGAAGTAATATACGCTGGGCATTGTGTTGACCTATCCTCCCCTTTCGAGCGCGTTCGCAGTGAACCCTCTGGCAATTACACTCATACAACCATGCGTATCCTGCTCAGGCTTATTGGCTTTTCATTCAAGTACAAGCAAAGGTTGCTTCTGGCCTATGCCTGCACCATCGCCGTAACCGCGTTCGCCCTGGCGATCCCTTGGATACTGGGCATCGCCGTGGACGAGGTGGTCAGGTCCGGAGAGGTTGGGCCGCTTATCTTCCTGGCGTCGCTCATCCTGGTGATAAGCGTCCTGAGAGGGGTCGCAGCCTATGGGCAGCAGTACCTGGGCGAGGCCCTGGGCCAGAGGGTCGCCTACGACATTCGCAACACCTTCTACGAGCGGTTGCAGCGCCTCAGCTTCGGCTTCCACGACAACCAGAGGTCCGGCGACCTGATGTCCCGGGCTACGGCGGACGTTGAGGGAGTGCGGATGTTCATCCAGGGAGGCTTGATCCGCGGCGCGTATATGGTGCTCCTGATATTAGGCGTCAGCGTCATCCTCATCATCTCCAGCTGGAAGCTGGCGCTGATGAGCCTGGTTTTTGTGCCTTTCATCATATTGCGCACGGCCACCATCATGCTGGAGATGCGCCGCAACTGGATGGCCGAGCGGACGGAGATGGGGCACCTGAACACGGTGCTCCAGGAGAACCTGGCCGGTCAGCGTGTGGTCAAGGCCTTTGCCGCCGAAGACCTCGAAAGTGAGAAGTTCAACTACCACGCCTCAGAGGTTGCCAGGTATGGCTTCACCGCCGAGAGGTTGCAGGCCATCACCACGTCCCTCAACAACTTCTTCCTCCTCGGAGGCACCGGCGTCATCCTGTGGTTCGGCGGACTTCAGGTGGTGAACGGAAGTATGACTGAAGGGGAGCTGGTGTCCTTCGTGCTGTTCATGGGGCTGCTGGCCATACCGGTCCGCATGACGGCGTGGATAGTCAACAGCTTCTCCAGGGCAATGTCCTCCGGCGAGCGCATCTTCTACGTTCTGGACGCGGAGTCGCCGGTGAAGGAGAAGCGTAACGCCCTGGATATACCGCGAGTGAGGGGTGACGTGCGCTTTGAGGACGTGGCCTTCGGGTACAGTGAGCTTTCGCCGGTACTCAAGGGTGTGGACTTCGAGGCCCCCAGGGCGAAGGTGGTCGCCATTCTGGGCGCGCCCGGCAGCGGGAAGACCACCGTAGTGCACCTTATCCCCCGCTTCTACGACGTGTCCGAGGGTCGCATAACCGTCGACGGGATGGACATCCGCGACGTCACCCTGGCCTCCCTGCGCCGCAACGTGGGCATCGTCCAGCAGGACGTGTTCATATTCACATCGACTATCCGGGCGAACATCGCCTACGGCTCCGTTGATGCTCCCATGGAGGACGTGGTGCGCGCGGCCAAGGCGGCCCAGCTTCACGACTACATTGAGAGTATGCCGGACGGATACGACACCTACGTGGGAGAGCGAGGCGTGACCCTGTCCGGCGGACAGAGGCAGCGCCTCGCTATTGCCCGCACGCTATTGCTGGACCCGCCCATCCTCATCCTGGACGACTCAACCTCCAGCGTGGACACTGAGACGGAGCACCTCATACGCCAGGCGCTGGACACGCTGATTCAGGGCAGGACCACCTTCGTCATTGCCCATCGCCTGAGCAGCGTGAAGAACGCCGATATGATACTGGTGATGAAGGAAGGCAGGATTGTGCAGCAGGGTGTCCACGAGGAGCTTGTGAGTGTGCCCGGCCCGTACCAGGAGATATACGAGCTTCAGCTTCGTCCGCAGGAGGTGGAGGTCAACGGCGGCGGCAGCCTGACCTCCGGGGGAACGGGAGCCGCCTCGGTTAGCCTTGAGACCAGGACTCTGAACGTGGAAGGGACTTCCTAGCCATGCAGTGGGGAGGACTTGGCCAGGGCGGGATGAACCCCAATCTTCCGGGTGTCAAGGAGGTGCGCCGGATACGCGGCCGTCTCAGCCTGGTCCTGGAGGACACGGAATTTGGCAAGGTGTACGACCAGACCGTGATCCTGCGCCTGGCGCAGTACCTGAAGCCTCACTGGAAGATGACCCTGGTGAGCCTGGTGGCGATGCTGCTGTACATCGGCACGCAGATAGCGGTGCCCGTGCTGGTGGGGGAGGCCATCGACCGGTACTTGCGGGATCCCGACCTCTCCGTGCCGGAGCGGGTGTCAGGGCTGCACGGGATTGGCTTGATGTTCGCCGGGGTAGTCGTCCTCAACCTGGTGGGGAACTTCATCCACCTGCGCGGTCTGGCCAGGGTCAACATGTCGGTGCTGTACAAGCTGCGCAGCGACATGCACGCCCACCTCCAGCGACTCTCCACCCAATTCTTCGACCACAACGAGGTGGGAAGGCTGATGAGCCGCGTCCAGAACGACACCACGGCCCTCCAAGAGTTCATGACCATATTTGTGGTGGGCTTCGCTGAGGTGCTGAGTCTGATCTTGATCGTTCTGGTAATGATGAACCGGAACATGGACCTGGCCCTGCTCTGCTTTATTGTCATGCCCGTTTTCGTGGTCATAATGATCTTCTGGCAGATCCGCGCTCGGCGAGCCTTCATGCGCATTCGCTACGCCATTTCCGGCGTGAACGCCAGCCTCCAGGAGAACATAACCGGCGTGCGAGTCACCCAGAGCATGAACAGGGAGAAGGTCAACCTGTCCCAGTTCGACGAGCTGAACGCCGAGCACCTGGACGCCAACCTCTACGCCAGCAAACTCACCGCCGGCCTGATGCCAACCGTGGAGGTGCTCACAGCCGTCGCCTTCGGAATCCTGATAGTGGTCGGTGGCAGGATGGAGCAGACCGGCTCCCTGGAGCTTGGTACGATGGTGACCTTCGCCCTGCTGGTGCAGCGGTTCTTCGAGCCCATCCGCGCCCTGGTTATGCAGTACGCCATGATGCAGAGGGCCATGACGGCGGGTATGCGCATATTCGAGCTACTGGACGTGCAGCCGGACCTGGTGGACAAGCCGGACGCCCAGGCGCTTCCTCCCATCCGGGGGATGTGAAGTTCGACCACGTGTCATTCTCCTATAACCCGGAGGTGCAGGTGCTGGACGACGTGTCCGTGGAGGTGGCCCCGGGAGAGTCGATGGCGATAGTGGGTCCTACCGGCGCGGGAAAGACGACTATGGTTGCCCTGGTCACACGCTTCTACGACGTCGGTCAGGGGAGCATTACGGTGGACGGGCATGACCTGCGGGACATCACCCGCTCATCGCTGGCAGGCCAGATGAGCCTGGTGCTCCAGGAGCCATTTCTGTACTCGACTACCGTTGCCAACAACATACGCTTCGCCAACCGGAAGGCTACCCAGAAGGACATCGAGAAGGCGACGAAGGCCTGGCGCCCACGACTACATCATGCGACTGCCCAACGGCTACGAGACGGTGCTCCACGAGCGCGGCAGCAACCTGAGCGTGGGCCAGAGGCAGCTCATCGCCTTTGCCCGGGCGCTGGTGGCCGACCCGCGAATCCTGATACTGGACGAGGCCACCGCCAACGTGGACAGCTACACGGAGCGTCTGATACAGGATGCTCTGAAGGAGCTGCTGCGAGGCCGGACGGCCATCATCATCGCCCACAGGCTCTCCACCATCCAGGACGCGGACAAGATACTGGTGATGCAGCAGGGGCGAAATAGCGGAGCTTGGGAAGCACAACGACCTGCTGGCCCTGAACGGCCTGTACGCCAAGCTGTACGCAATGAACTTCCAGGACCTGCCGGTCTAGAACACGGCCCAGCGGGCGCGGTGGCCGCGGACAGGCACGGATACGAACGCGGCCCACAACGATATTTCTGTTGCGCATCAGGGGTTCGCTGTAGCATTGCCATCTTCATACGAGGGTGTTTACCGAATGTTTCTGTCGTGGTATCGTATGAGCAGTGTTGCGCCTTGAGGCGCGGGAAGTGGTATAACTGTCAATTGGGAGACGCGCCCGGCTTGGTCTTGCTTGTGAGATTGAGCAACGATATCGACCGGAGCGCCAAGATAGCCGCCGGATACACCCGGCTCGCCGACGGCAGTAAATCGGAAACCAAAAACAGCCATCAATGAGAGGTCTCTATGACAACTAGCGGACAGGAAGCCGGAGGAGGAGCCCCCTGGACGGTCTCCGATACCAAGAATCTGGTGATACAGGGCGAGTTGGCCGGAGGGGCCCTGGTGGCCAAGGCCTCCGGCAGAGTGGACGGCGGAAACGCCAAGGATTTCCAAGAAGCCTTGGAGACCATGTTGAAGGACAATGTCAACACCTTTGTCCTGAACATGGAGAATCTGTCCTACATCAGCAGCGCCGGCCTCAGGGTGATACTGCTAGTGGCCAAGCAGATGCAGGGCAAGTCGGCAAAGTTTGGGATGTGCTCCCTCTCTGATTCCATTAGCGAGGTGTTCCAGATCAGCGGATTCGACAAGATCATCCCGACTCATGCAACCCAAGCCGAGGCTATATCTTCCCTCGGAGCCTAGCCTGACAGCCGTTCCGCAGCACGGGATGCCAACGAACGGGCGGAGCTTTGAGTAAGATGCTATGTTGCTAAAGGACTTTTGGGCAAAGCACAATCCGGATAGCGGCGAACCTATTCATGTCGGCCCGGGCCGGCGGAGCGGGGGCTGAGCCTTGAGCGCGAATCTGATTCTGACGGTCTTGTCAGACCGCGAGGAGCTTGACAGGATAACAGAGTCCATAGAGGCTTTTGCAGAGGAGGAGGAGTGGCCGCCGGACCTCTTGTTCCGGATAAACCTCGTCCTTGAGGAGCTCGTGCTCAACATTATGGACTACGGCCACGACGACAACGAGCACGAGATCGAGATCGCTCTTACGTCGGTGGCTGACGCTGTGACCATCAACATAACGGACGGAGGCTACGCGTTCGACCCGTTGACAGACGCTCCGGAACCGGATACTACCGGTCCTATCGAGAGCCGCTCCATCGGCGGCCTTGGCGTTCACCTAGCGCGTGAGATGATGGACGAGATGACGTACCGCCGAGAGAACGGCCGGAATCATCTGACCCTGACCAGCCGCCGTACTGCGTGAAGCCGCATCTTCGCGTTCCCATTCCCTCATCGATAGGTAGCGAGGTTGGGATCCCACCATCGGACACCTTTGCAAGACTCCGGTGTATCTCCTAGAAGAGGCTATCTCCTCCGTCATTCCCGTGAAGCTTGCCCCGTACTCCGATACGGGGACGGGAATCTAAGGCCCTTCTTCCAAGGCATCGCAGCCTTGCAGACAGCGTTTTTAGATTCCTGCTTCCGCAGGAATGACGGTGAGGGCAATTCTTGCGGGATGACGCTATGGGTTATGCAAAGGTCTCCAAAAGCAGGAATGGATTAGAAGAGTGCTTCTTCCTGGACGAGTTCGAAGTTGCGCAAACGTCTCTCTTCACGGGAAAGACAGCGGAGGTTGAGCCGCGCCATGAGCGGGAATAAGGGCCGCGAACTGCTCCTGGTACGACACTGCCAAGCGTCCGGGCAGCTTCCTGACGACCCGCTGACAGAGTTAGGTTTCAGTCAGGCCGAACGCTCGCTAACTTCCTGTCCGGCAGACGGATAGACGCAGCGGTGTCCAGCGCCTTCAAGCGAGCCCAGCAGACCATCGAGCCCTTTGCCGCGTCGACCGGACTGACAGTTCGAGTGGATACGCGCCTGAATGAACGCAGGCTCTCCGACGCCCCCGTAGACAACTGGCGCGAGGTGATACGCGCTTCATTCGATGACCTGGACACGCGAGCGCCCGGCGGCGAGTCCGGCCGCGAGGTGCTGGAGCGGGCTTGGGCTTGCCTGAGCGAGCTTCTGGACGGCGGCTACAGCCTTCCCTTGGCGGTGACCCACGGCAACCTGATGAGTCTTGTCCTAAGCTCCCTCGACCCCAGCTTTGGCTACAAGGGCTGGGAGTCTCTGTCCAATCCCGACGTGTACCTTCTGCAGGAGACCGAAGACGGTCGGCTGGCCTTTGATAGGTTGTGGAAGTAGCGGCGCGTCCATAGGCCCCGCGCGGCGGCTATCGCTCCGTCTGCATCCACAGCCGCGATCCGTCGGAGGAGAACTGGACTGTCCCGTTTCGGGCGGTGGTCAGGACTCTATCCTCCGGCAGAATTGTCCTGAGGTATCCAGTGTCTCAGGGTGTGGATGCCCAAAGGCGTTGTCCGCTCCAACGGATATGACTGCCACCTGAGGCGCTACCTCTCGAACAAATGCCGGCGAGCTGGACGTGCGGCTGCCCTGGTGCGGGACCTTGAGGACGTCGCTGCTTATCGGCAGAGAGCGGTGCAGTATGTAGCTCTCAGCATCCCAGTGCAGGTCTCCCGTGAGCAGGAAGGAGGTCTCGCCGTAGGTAAGGCGTGTGACCACCGATGCGTTGTTCACGTCTGCTGTAGTATTCTCCAGCAGTACTTTCCGGCGGGTAGATTACCTCCAGCATAACGCCGCGGTCCAGGAGTATCCGCTGTCCCTCCACTGCCTGCAGAACAGGGGTGTCCTTGTACTTGAGCGCGGACCGCCAGAGGGTGTAGTCAGGGGACGGGAATTCGAAACTGCGCTCCAACACCAGGCCTGTGTCGTACCTGTCCAGCGCCTCAACCAGCCCGGCCACGTGGTCCTCGTGTGGATGCGTAAGCACCATGAGGTCCAGGGTGTCATCCCAGAAGGGGACGCGTTCTCCCAAGTGGGAAAGGAGCCTCCGGGGGTCTGCGCCTCCATCGATGAGCACCTGACGGCCTCCGGGAGTGACTACGAATATGGCGTCTCCCTGCCCAACGTCGAGGAATGCGACGTGCAGCCGTCCGTCGGGCCTGGAGAGTGCGGCGGTCCAGATTGTCGCCGACGCCAGTACGCCCATAAGGGTCATTGCCCAGAAGACGCGGCGGCCGGGCAGGTACGACTCGATCACCTCCTTCAGGCCGGATGTTCCTCCAAGGGGCTGAAGCAGCCGCGCTGAAACGGCGGGCAACCTGCGGCGAGCGGCAACCGCTGCCAGGAGCGCGACGTAGTACGCGACCACCATAAGCGCGCCAAAGCCTCCCACCCTGATGGCGTTTCCGGGTATGGCGTCGAAGATCCCTACCACTGCCTTGAGATAGGAGAGACACAGCCATGCGCCCCAGCCTGCTACCTCGGCTGCGGCTGGGCTGATCAGCCCCAGGACTGCCGTGAGCAGGCCTGTTCCCAGGATGATCGGAAGCGCGGGAAGGGCTAGCAGCGTGGTTGGCAGCCCTACAAGGGAGACCTGCTGGAAGTAGAATGCCACAAGCGGAAGCGTAGCAAGGGTGGCCGCCACGGTGGAGGCTATCGAGGAAGACAGCGCTCTGGACCACCCACCCTCTTCACCGGCGTCGGCGCGTAGAACCAAGAGCCTCCTTTCGATGGGAGGAGCCAGCAGGGCAAGCCCGGCCATCGCGGTGAAGCTCAGCTGAAACGAGACATCCGAAAGTATCCCGGGCTGTATTCCGGCCATGACTGCGGCCGCCGCGGCAAGGGCAGGAGCGATGCTGTTCTGCCTTCCAAGGGCCATACCCAGCAGGTAGATGCTCCCCATCATCGCGGCTCTCTGAACCGAGGGCGACATTCCGGAAAGGGCGGCGTATCCCCATATGGAGAGCAGCGGTACGAGGAGATACATCTGCCGCCGCGCTCCCAGAAGCCACCGGCTGAAGGCGATGGAGATGCCCAGTAGCACTCCAACGTGAAGCCCGATATGAGCCAGGATGTGGGACGCCCCCGTGTCGCGGAAGGCTTGGGTCAACTCCGGAGGCATTGTGCTTCTGCGTCCGAGCAGCAGGGCTTGGGCCATGGAGTTGTGCGGCTCCGGGAGGCCTGCTCCAGGCTTCTGGAGAGGCGGTTACGAATGGAGAGTATCTCCTGCATCAGACGGTTTCCCTCGCCCTCTCCCACCAGCTCCACACCGGGGCGGACCATCGTGGAGAATACGCCCTGCCTTGCCAGGTAGTCCCTGTAGTCGAAATCTTCGAAAATGGGAGGCTCCTCCGCCTTGCCAGTCACGATGAGCCGGTCGCCGTAGCGGAAATGCGGTTGGGGGTTGTTTGGGGGGGGGTGTGTTGGGGTTTGTTTTTGTGTTTTTTTTTGTTTTTGTGGTGTGGTTGGGTGTGGGGGGGGGTTGGGGTTGGGTGTTGTTTGTTTTGGTTTGTGTGGGGTTGGGGGGGGGGGGTTGGGTTTTTTTGTTGTTTTTTGTTTTTTTTTTTTTTGTTTTGTTTTTGTTTTTGTTTTTTTTTTTGTGGGTTGTTTGGTGTTTGTTTTTGGTTGTTTGGGTTTGTTTTTTGGGTGTGTTTTTTTGGGTTTGGTTGGTTTGGGGTTGGGTTGGTTTGTTGGGTGTGGGTGGTTTGGTGTTGTTTTGGTTTGGGTTTTGTTTTTACGTCATTTTTTAGATTATGGTACGGTTTTAAACTCTATATGAGCTTTCAAGTGTTTTACAAGATACATTTTCATAATTCTTTTCGGGCTGTTTATTTTCTACTTTTTGTTGTGGATAATTAATTCGACATCAGATGTAACCTTCAGTGCTTGTATCGTTGTATCAGTGACAAGGGGTTCGTGTAGGTGTTTTGCTTTGCCTGTGGCCTACGCCAGCGGGGCGGGACCTTGGCTACAACAAGCAGGTCGCCGTGGGATGCGTGCCAGCGCTCACGAATCCACACATGCCGGACGGACAACGGGAAGCGCCAGGCCGTCCCTGTGGGCTGCGGGTCCGAGGAGATTACGCCTCTACCCGTATGCTGTCCCTTCCGTTGAAGAACTGTATGTGCGGGGATGCTCCGAATCGTCGGCAGGCCAAACAGCCCTCAACATTCCCAAAGACAGGACTGCCAAAGCCAGAGCGGGAAGCAGGGTGAGGCCACGGCTGCGCAGGAGAAACGCCAGGAAAGCGGATGCCGTCAGGAAGAGGACGGCGTTGAGCCAGTACGCTCCCGGAAGGGTCGCCAGGTGCAGCCCGGCGATCCATGACACGGCAATGACAATCAGGAGCATATCTACCCGACCGTAATCAGGGGTCGCAAGTCTTCAAGGGTCTTGGAGCCGATGCCGCTCACCTTCAGAAGGTCCTCTACCCTGGAGAATGGGCCGTTCTCCTCGCGGTAGTGGACGATGTCGCCGGCCTTCTGCTCCCCGATGCCCTGGAGTGTCTGAAGCTCCTCCACCGTGGCGGTGTTGATGTTGATGACGCCGGGTGTGGGGGTAGATTCGGGAGTCGCCTCACCAAGGCTGGGTATGTAGAAATGCGCCTCGTCACTGACCCTCAGGGCCGGATTAACCATCGACGGGTCAGCGTCCTGGGTGAGACCACCTGCCATAGCCAGGACGTCTCCAGCCTGTCTTCCGGATCGACCATGTACACCCCCGGCCTATGCACGGCCCCGTTGACGAACACTTTTATCTCCGGTAATGGCGTTGCAGTAGGAAGCTGGATCTCTATGTCGACCAGGGTGGGTTGACGTAGCAGGCTGAGAATGCCGCCGCCCAGGGCTATCACCAGCAGGAGAAAGACGACCAGTTGTATCGACGCTTTGATGTCGCCTCCGGAGTGGCCTCTATTTACATTAAGTACGCGCCAAATCAAGCCAAATAACTGCCGGCCACTATGGGCAAAAGGATACATCATTTTGGCGGTCGATGCGCCGTATGCGGGCGCGGCGATTGAACCTCTCGCCAGGCGTTATGCTATAATTCGCGGGCGGAGGTGCAGCTTGCCCAAGATTTACACCAAGCGCGGCGATGGGGGGAACCGGCCTGCTGTACGGCGGCAGGGTGTCCAAGACGGACCTGCGCTGCGAGGCGTACGGCACGGTGGACGAGGCCGTCTCGGCCCTCGGATTGGCTCGCTCTCTGGTGCAGGAGGAGCGGCTGAAAGAAGTAATCATGGAGGTGCAGAGGGAACTCTTCGTGGTGGGCGGTGAGCTGGCAACCGATGCATCGGAGTACCCAAAGCTGGTGAAGCACTTCAGCGTGGTTACCCCGGATATGGTGGATCGACTTGAGGCGCTGATAGACGAGCTGAACGATCAGATGACGCTGCCCAACGCCTTCATCATTCCCGGCGCGACCCCGGCCTCCGGCGCTCTGGACATGGCTCGCAGCATATTGAGGAGAGCTGAGCGCAGGGTCGTGACCCTCAAGGAAGAGGGGCTATTGCATAGCCCAGTAGTGTTGCAATACCTCAATCGCCTGGCAGACCTGGCTTTCGTTATGGCGCGCTACGAGGACAGGCATCTTCCTATGCCCTTACGGGACAGAGGGCGTAGGGCTCCGGTCCATGAGAGAGGTGCAAAAGTCCCTACCGTAACAAGTGAGAGTCGGTAGAATCCTGAACATAGGCCTGGCGTCTGTAGCGTATCTGATTGAGGAAGTCAACGAATACCTGTGCTCGATATACAACCGATTTCGCCTAGCGTGGAATCGGGACTAGCGACAAGAGGAAAGGAGGAACGATGAATCGAGCAGAGAGAAGAAGGCAAGAGCGGGAACAAAGAAAAGCTGCCCGCAAAGCAAGGGCTAACGACCCTTGCCCCAATGGTCATCCAGACCAATCTGCGGCATTTGTGTTACACGGCACACCACCTAGTCCGTGTCCTCGTTGCGGCGAAACTCCCCAATTCGACGGTCTACCCGGATTTCGCAGCTTTAGCGCAAGCCCTGGTCTTGTCTCAAGCGCGGAGCCTTACTTCGGACTTCCCGAAAGGGCGTCAAGACAATGGGTTGTGGAGAACTCTCGACAAGGACAGACGGGCTAGGTGTAGTGCCGATACCACCATAAGACAGGCAGGACGGGTTAGTCACCCACGCTAGGTATATGATTACGAGATGCCCACATTTTGACGACGATGACGAAAGACTCGCTCTTGTAGAGATTTCGAGACCGCCATGTGGGACCTTGAGAGGGCGTTTGAGGGGTGATCTGCCCCACTTCAATACCCTCTCTCTTCGCCCTCAGCGACAGTGAGTTTGTGCCTATACACT
>CASHTH010002826.1:0-23231 GCA_030341885.1 Geodia barretti | reverse complement strand
GTGAGTAGGCCGGACGAGTGTGGATTTTAAGGGGGCGGGGCCACCTACGAGACGAGTGTGCCGTTGCGACCCGCCGGACCCGATTCTCCGCAAGGAAGAGTGCCGATCGACTACTATGGCGCCTTGGTGTTCAAGTATCCCGAGCCCGAGGGCGGTGTGTATGTCATGCTCGCCCATGCCAACTGGTGCTGGTACGACAGTGAGCTGGTGGTGACTTCCATGCGCGACGACTTAGAGGTGGAACGCCAGGAAACGCGAAGCCTGCAGTTGCCCAGCCGCTTCGACACGCGGCTGGCAGTCAGCCGTGACGGCAAGATTTTTGAGCGGTGCGGTGGGCGCAAGCCTTTCATGAGACCCGGGCCGGAGGGAAGCTTTTCTTCCCGAGTGATATGGGAAATGCCGAATCCCATTCGTGTCGGTGACGAGCTGTGGATCTACTACACTGGGGTTAACTGGGATGAGAACCGCATCGTCGATCCTACGGCGCAAAGCCATCTCAGCGGAATCGACCGTGCGGTTATGAGATTGGATGGATTTGTGTCGGCCGACGCGGATTACAGCGGCGGCGAAATCATCACCCCGTCGATTCGATTCGCAGGCAGGCGGTTGGAATTGAATGTAGACACCAGCGCTGGAGGCTCGGTACTGGTGGAACTCCAGCATGAGAACGGTCAGCCTGTACAAGGCTACAGCGAGAAGGAAGCCACGTTCATATGCGGCAACTCCGTTCGGATGCCCGTGTGCTGGGGGGAGAGACAGGATGTGAGTCAGCTATCGGGAAAGCCGATAAAGATACGCTTTGTCATGCGCGACTGCAAACTGTACGCGTTTCAATTCATATCTGACCACACAGTTTCCCGTCAATAATCGATTTGATAGCGACCTTCTTCGCAGCCAATTGTCCAGCGGTTCGACGCGTTCCAACCGCAGTGTACAAACAGGACCCTTATCCAGCGTGTAGCGCGACAATCAGGTTGAGAACCGAGCGACAATCAGGATGAGAAAACCGGTGTCGCAACGGCCGGGAGGATGACTCGGGAGGATCTTGTTCTGCAAGGCCCGCTGAGCACGGGGTGAGAGCCGCCGGGGCGATGTACCGCGCCGTCAGTGACCGGGCCTGTCGATGAGGCAGATCGGTCGGAATGACCGGATTCCGGGGGTATCAGTTACCCCCACGGCGGTGGAGAAAACGCGCTGACGGGCCGCTATGGAGCTGGCTCTTGCCGGCGCCGGGCGGACCGATGACGATCACGTTGGCGCCTTCGTCGAGCCAGCGGTCGCCGGCGAGCCCGATCAGGCGATCTCGTGCTCGGTCAGGGCAGTCAGCAGCCGTGCAGCAGGCCAGCCTTCGCGGTCGGCCTGCTTGGTGAACCGTGGCCACAGCGATCTGATGCGCGGCAGGCGCAACTCGCTGAGCATGAGGTTGAGTGCGGCCGCGTCGACGGACAACGGCTTGTTCATGCGGCGCCTGCCTGGGAGGCACCGAGCTGCTCGGGGTGGTCAAGCAACTGGTCGTAGTCGGCCAGCGACCCCTGGCGGATGTGCAACTGCGGCAGCGCGGACGGATCGGGGAGAAAGGACTCGGTCAGCTCGGCCAGATCGGGCAGCCGATGAGCCGCAAGCAGGTGCTCCAGGTGCTCGGCGAGGGTGGCCTCGCAGCCGTGGTCGTGCACCAGTAGAGCCGAAGACCGTCGTTCAACATCGCGCTGTCGGGATGACACACCTGTCACGCCGTTTTGCAGTCGATCGTGACCCTTCCAGTCGCGCTACGGCTGCTATCTCGGACGCCTCGCCCATGTTGGCCGCCCGTATCTGGTGAATCCGTAAACCGCTGCGTGACGTGCCACAGGATTGGCATCACCGGGCCGTCCGCCCCCTCGTGACCTTGCGCCCCCGCCTGTCAGCACCATCTTGCGGTCGCCTGCCACGATGTTGAGCGAATCGTGGTGGAGTTTCACGCCTACCGCTTCCAGCTCCTGCAGCGCATCAGAGGGCCGACCTCCGGCGATCGTGAAGACGGCACATCCACAGCAACCGGTCTTCCGCAGCGGCGAAGCCGCTGTCCGAGCTCTCGCGCTCGATCACTCGCAGTGAACGGGTTGCTCCAGGCGTTTGGGCACTCGCAGTCCTCCTTTCGCTGTCCCTCACCGTCATTCAACCGCATCGCGTGCGAACACTCAATAGGGAGCTTCTCCGCGGATCGCAGCCCTTGCTGGACGTCCAGCCGGTACTGTTGCCCGGCCAGCGGCAGCACCCTGCGAGTCACGCTGGTGTAACTGCCGGTCTTGCCCTTGACCGCCTTGCGCGATTGCTGCATCCTCAGTCGATAGACAGATTCGTGTGGTTCCATCGTCGATGTCCTTGTGTCGATCAGCCCGCCCTCACGTGCTTCGTTGTTTGCACGTACGAACCGTGCACCGAGGGGGTCTCTTGGATGCCGAGGAGGGGTCGTTTTCGGTGCCGGCCCCGGGATCGCTAAACGCCGAGAGCGTTACTTACGATGCCGCGTTACCATCGGCGATTGCTAACTCAGGAGGACCTCGAGCAAAATTGCAGGTTTCTGTGAAAGAGGAGCATCATGGACCATCATGTAATCGACGTAGGATCGAGTAAACAGCTCTTTGTGGATAGGATGTTCATGGATTCCAGCACGGGTGTGGAGCTCGTGATGAATCCGCCTTATCCGACGGGGCAGCCGGTGCTCGTTCTAGATGAATCCTGGGAAACGCAGCCTGAAGCTCGTCTCGGACGTACCTACAACTGCGTAGTGAAGGAGGATGACGGTAGCATCCGAATCTGGTATTCCGTTGACGACCCGGCTAATGATGAACGATACGTCAGTTATGCCGAGTCCAGCGACGGCATCCATTTCACCAAGCCTGTGCTCAATCTCGTCGACGTCGGTGGAACCACCGCCAACAACGCCGTTTTACCCAGCATGATTGGTGGGAGCTCGGTGTGGATCGACCCGAATGCGCCACCCGAGGAGCGCTACAAGACGCAGACGAAGGTCTACTCACCGGAGGTATGGGGCCAGTTCCACATGCACAGCTCGCCCGACGGGATTCGTTGGAAGCTGTTCGAGAATGTCCGAATCGGCCGGGGCGGCTGGGATACCCAGAGCATCGTCTTCTGGGACCCGCGAATCGGGCGCTACGTATTGTACACCCGCTACTGGGTCGCCAAACGACACGGGACTGCTGAGGGCAACGAGAGCTACCGTACGGTGCGGCGGCTCGAGTCGGATGACTTGCGCCGATGGGACAACCAGAGCATCGTGATGTGGCCGGACGAGGTGGATCTGGCCACCTACGAGACAAGTGTGCCGTTGCGACCGACGGGACCCGATTCTCCGCACGGAAGAGTGCCGATGGACTACTATGGCGCCTTGGTGTTCAAGTATCCCGATGCCGAGGGGGGTGTCTATATCATGCTCGCCCACGCGAACTGGTGCTGGTACGACAGTGAGCTGGTGGTGACTTCCGTGCGCGACGACTTAGAGGCGGAACGCCAGGAAACGCGAACGCTGCAGCTGCCCAGCCGCTTCGACACGCGGCTGTCAGTGAGCCGTGACGGCAATAGTTTTCAGCGGTGCGGTGGGCGCAAGCCCTTCATGAGACCCGGGCCGGAGGGAAGCTTTTCTTCCCGATCGATATGGGAAATGCCAAATCCCATTCGTGTCGGCGACGAGCTGTGGATCTACTACACCGGAGCTAACTGGGATGAGAACGGAATTGTGGATCCTGCGGCGCAAAGCCGTCTCAGCGGCATCGACCGTGCCGTTATGAGATTAGATGGATTTGTGTCGGCGGATGCCGATTACAGCGGCGGCGAGCTCCTGACCCCGTCGATTCGATTTTCAGGCAGGCGGCTAGAACTGAATGTGGACACCGGCGCAGGAGGCTCGGTCTGGTAGAACTGCAGCACGACAACGGTCAGCCTGTACCAGGCTACACCGCAAAAGCGAAGCCACGTTCATCTGCGGCAATTCAGTTCGAATGCCGGTGTGCTGGGGGGAGAGACAGGATGTGAGCGAGCTGGCGGGAAAGCCGATAAAGATACGTTTTGTCATGCGCGACTGCAAACTGTACGCGTTTCAATTCATGTCTGACCGCGCCCCTTCCCGTTGAGCGACGACCGCGCAGCCGGAGCCCGTCATGGATCGAACAGGCAGAGCGCGTGACCTGTTTGCCGAAGCTGCCCGAGGAATTGTCGGAATGGGCCCCGCGTCCCGCCGACCGGACCCACCCAGGTTTACGCCACAACGGAGTCGCGGCGACATGGCGTAGTCCCACCGCTCTGCTTGTGTTCGCCTGGCGACTCTACCTCTGACGACTCTACCTATCGGTATCTGGGCCCTTTACCGGTCTGCCGGCGCAGGCGCTCCTCGTGTGACATCTCCGCAAGGAGCAGGTTTTCCTCAGTTACGGACAGACATCGACCAATTTCGCGGTACCCGCGGATAAACGTCTCAGCGTAGCCGATGTGAGCCTTCCAACCTTGAAACCCGGCATTGGATTCTATCCGCTTTTCCGCCAACTCCGGAGTGTGCCCCTGGGATTCAAACAATATTTCCGCTTTCTTCCGATTCTCAACCTGATCGGAAATGTCGATACACACGTCCACTTCATGAAAAGCGTAATCGACACCCGTATAGTACACCGAAGCCACTTTGTGAGGAGCGTGTCCCCGATCTCTGTCGGGGATGCTTATATGCTGGAGTGCTCTTTGAACCGTTATGCCGGCAGCCGTATGGTCGTCGATCCACGCGTAGTGACTGCGTCGATCCGGTAGCGTATACGGTGCATGGGTCAGCACCATCTGTGGTCGCACATCGTACAGAATCTCAGCCAGGGTTCGCACGATTTCATCGGTCACCTCGATAGGGTTGTCGGAAAAGGGGAGAATCCGCACGTCGGCTATGCCGAAGAGTTCACACACGTTCACGAATTCCCGTGCTTTGCTCGCTGCGTATTCCTCCTGTGATCGACCGACGATGGTCATGTCCCTCTGATCCGGCGACTTACGCAGCTCGTCTGCCAGTTCCTCGTCGTGCGTCGTCTGACCCCCGGTGATCGCTACGGCTGTGACACGATCACCACGTTCCACGTGATGCGCACAGGTGCCAGCCATGTGACACAGGTCATGCGGATGGGCCACGATCACGAGCAGCCGCATGCCATCTCGTCCTTCCGAAGGCATCAGTCGTTCCCCTGAAGCCACTTCGTTGCCGCTACGTGAGTGACACCGTCGCCGAGCGTAAAATAGTAGACTGTGTACAGCGAGCCGTCTGCCAGCTCGACCGTCTTTTCGGATAGCCCAGATCACTCGGACTGCCCATACCGGCTACGACGCCATCTGTAGTAAGCCCGTCTTTGCGCAGGACGATCTCGCGCTCGACATCCCATGTCCTGCCGCCGTCATGAGAAAAACACCCGCGTACATACACCATACGGAGGCCGTCGGTGTCCGTAGCTGCAGAGCACGTCTCCGTTCCGCAGCATCGACAGATGCGCCGGATATCCCCACATCTCCGTCTTCTTTGGCTCACTCCACGTTTTGCCGCCATCGTCGGAGTGCGTCTGCCATAGATACTTCTCTTCCTCCGGGATACTCTTGCTGCCGCTAGCGGTTCGAACCATCGCTATGATACGTTCCTCCCCCGGCACATACAACAAGCTTGTCTCATTGAAGGGATGTACCCCCCCATCATAGGCCATCGTCACCATTTCCCATGTCTCCCCTCGGTCTTCCGAACGCAGTACCCATGCCCGATAGGGATCCCCCGCCACCGTGTTTCCGTAGACCTGTTGCACGATCGTATCGTCCGGAAGCACACAACCTCTGAACTGGAGGTCGGCTCCGTGAATGAGTGCAACAAACGGCAGCTCTTCCCCGCTTCTCAGCTCTCTACTCTCCCACCTATCCTGTCCCGCGTTCTTTCGCTCGATCATCAGTCGATGCCCTACGTGTATTCGCCCGTCGCGGCAGGTCTTCCACTGAGAAACCACGTCCTACGAATTCCTCCCTTCGCTCCGCAGAAAATGCGTCCGCTGGTCGGGATATCCGGACTTGCGTGCCGTCACTAAGCACCGCACTCCTGAGCTTCTCGGGGCATACGCGGTAGCCTTGATCTTTCCCTTCCTCAAACCAACTCGCACCCCCGTTTGGAGAGAAGAGCTCGACATGACCGGTCTCTCCTCCGGCCAATCCGCCCATATGGGAGTGGGCCGCTCCTCCGCTACCACGAGCGTTTGGGGTATGGGAATTCCAGTTAAAGCTCACCCAGAGCGCATCCGCATCGCCTATTACCACGCTCGGAAAACTCGAATAGCGAGCTTCGTGCCAATACAGGATAGTGTCCATATCAATCCTCCTTGAACTTCTCTGAACTGCTGCGATGAATGCCCGAGCGGCGACCCGTTTCGCGGTAATGACCCTTCGGCTCTGGAACGCGCGCCATAGCGGCACCTCTACTCTTCTAACAACTGTATGCTTTCGAGCATTTCTTCCCACGTCGGCATGAACGCCTTGAGCAAGCGCCTCGACCGCGCAAGAACTCGAAGACTGAATGTAACATCGTCTTTGTGACCCAAGATGAGAATCGCGGCGCTATATCTGTTCCGCAGGGTGCCGCTTATCGCCGGAACTCCGAAGATCTCGATTTCCGATATCTCGCTCTCCTTCGGCTTCGCATATCCGTACAACACAACAGCAGCTTCGAAGAACTCCCGCAGGGGCTCGTGGGCAATATCCGAGCGGATAAGACTACCATTGACCTTGGCCGTCAAATACTGTGTTTCACTCATCGTGAATATTACCTGATAGCCGGAAACCTTGGTTTGTATAGATGCCACGGGAGCATCGTCGCCTTTTTCCGCGGACAATGGGCTCTGGCCATAGATCCACGTGAATCCAGTATCATCGAACCGGAAAGACAGTCGTTCGCTTTCCCACTCGTTTTCAGCAACGGCGACTACCTTTTCCCCGATTTGTGCGGTAGACCACCCTCCCGGATAATCCATACTGAATCCGAAACCGAGCAAATCGAGAGTCCCGGACAGTTCCATATCAGCCGGTTTGCCACAGCTCGCCAGCAGGAGCACAACGACCGCCAAAAGGATCTTCCGGCGCATATTGGCGTTTCTCATTAGACCGGGCATCTCACACTCCGCCTGAAAAGACAGGCAACCGCCTGTAATCCGTGTTTGGAGCGAGTCTCGCCGGCGCATGTCTCCCTTCATCACTGGGTAGGGAGCCGGGGTCACCCCCGCCGTCCTCCCGCGCCCACCGTGACGTACGGTTCCGTATACGGCGGTTCACGAAGCCATCCGCCAGCGACCGTGCTGGGAGAGAAGGCTCCACCAGTCCATGTTCAGCAAAGGAACGCTTCTGCAGCGCCGCGTTCATCACCTTCCGATGCTCCGTGTCGCCTCCTCGCGACGGGCACCCTTGCCTTCAACTCACCGTTCCCCCTGCCGGGCCGGTAGAGGACCTGGCTTGCTCCGCGCACGCCGCACCTCCTGGCGAGAGCCGATGCCGGGCGCAGGAACGAAAAGGGGAGGGCTTTGAAGCCCTCCCCTCTCAGCGGCGTTCTCATCGACAGTAGTACCCCTACCAATCGTAGACGAACTCGCCGTTTTCTACGCGCTCACGAACGGACTCCGGCAATCCAACGAGGTGAAAATATGGCACCCCCGGATACGGTGGCAAACTGAGCGGCCCCTCCTGTATCGCCGCCAAGAGCTCTTCACCTCCAGAGTTCATGAATTTTGTCACGTACGCGTCCCAATCCTCGTCGAGGTTCACCACGCCACCGATGGCTTTCCACTTGAACTCGTCTCGTATGGTGTTCAACGCCGTGGCATACTGCTGCACCGCCTTCGGCAATTGGTAATTCACCGCTTCCCCTAGTACGTCGAATCTCAGCGGAATGAATACCCGGTTGGACAGCGCCCCGGGCGGTTGAGTGAGCTCCGTCCACTCGCTCCACGCAGGATCCCATCTATAGAAGGCCATCTTAGGAGGCACGTTCTGGTACCTGTACACCCCCAAGCCATCGGGATGGCCGCCACCGGTCTTCCATTCAGACGTGATGACGATGTTGGAGTTGTACGGCTCGCCGCCCCAGGTGTAGTGCTTTCCCTCAACACCAAAGATCGACTGTACCTGACCCTCTCCATCCCAGTTGAGCCAATCCATGATCTCCAGAGCTTTGGCCAGTTTCGCGTCGTCCACGGTCTTGTTCACACTCCAACCCCAACCGTAGCGAAATGGAGGATAATCCGTTGGACCGCCGGCAAAACCATCGGGCCCCGTCCAGTGCGGAAGCACCATCACCTTAGCCTCCGGATCGCGATCCCAGAGATTCTTCGGGGGCCTCGTCGTTTCATCCCAACAGATGAAACAGTCAGCAGTGATTCCTACCATTCCAGCGCCCATCAAGGGGTGCATGTCGGAGTATTGTCCAGCGGGAAGTTCTTGGTTGATCAGCTTGTCCGCATACCATTTCTGCATGTAGCGCAGATACGATCTCCAGCCCTCGGACAGTACACCAATCCTCTCGACCCCGTCCTCGATTTTGCTAAACTGAAGATTCTCTCCATCCACATACCACATCCCCGAGACCGGGCGAGATCCCCGGTGGTTTCTGACCATGTAGTATGCGATCGTGTCCGCCTTGCCGTTTCCGTCCAAATCCGCATCACGGAAGGTGTACATCATCTCCTCGAGCTGATCTAACGTGTATCCCTTCTTATGCGCAAAAGCCTTGCCGGCATACTGTTCATAACCCCCTCTATCCAATTGGATCACGTCCTCGGCCGCCGGCGCCATTCCCACTCGTTCGAGCCAATCCAGTCGAACATACGGAAAGTCGCCCGCGCCGATCCCGTGCCCCGCATATCCGGTAATCGTATAGAAGGCGTCCGGATCGTCGGGTGCAACCTTCACGTCCCACATCGGCGGGTTGTCGGTAAGAAACTGCGCGAAATTCGGCGCATGTTCTCTCACCATTTCCTTCGGAATGCTGCGCGACACGCCATCTCGATACAGCCGCATCGGGTTCGTTTCAAACTGCCCCACATCGGGCAGGTTTACCCCTGACGTGATCATCAGTTCTCTGGCAGCCCGGTCGTTGATGTGGACGGTGTGGTTGATGATCTTGACACCGAACTTCTCTTCTATCTGTCGCTGCATCCAGTTGCCTTCAGGGGCGTCTGCGGTTCTTGGTCCCGACCAAATGATCTCGATGAGCGCAGACCCTTCGGTCTCTTCCGCTTCAGGAGCCGCGAAGCCCACCATCGGCAATACCAGGAGTACAGCTACGATTGGAGCCATCGTCCAAAGTCCCGTTCGTTTCATAACGGTTGTCCTCTCCTTAAGACTCGTCGCTAAGATATCTGACATGACGTCAGACCGTTTCTAATCACCCGCAAATCACCTCCTTTCCTCAATAGTAGTGTCGTGCGTCGTGTCCATATGACCCATCGATCTATCTAAACGCGCCAAGCATAATACCCCGCACGAAATATCTCTGCGCAAACGGATATGCCAACACGATCGGTCCGATCGTTATAAGGACGATCACTGCCTGCACCGACTCCGGCGGTATAATCACGGGAAGCTGCAAATTGTACATCTCGAACTCCCGATAATTCTCCAGCAGGTTCCGCATCCTATGCAGGATCAATTGCAGGACACGCTTACTTGGACTTTGAATATAGATCAATGAATCAAACCATGAATTCCAGTGCGACACTGCTGTCCATAGTCCTATGATAGCCATCATCGGTTTCGACAGAGGTGCGACTATTCTAAACAGGACCGTCGTACGCGTCGCTCCATCCATCAAGGCCGATTCTTCCATCGCCGGATCCACAGCCATCAGGAAGTTCCTTGCGATGATGACGTAGAAAGCGTTCACCGCGGTCGGAATAACATACACCCAGCGAGAGTCAAGAAAACCCAGGCGCAATACCAGCAGATATGTGGGTATGAGACCGCCGCCGAAGAACATGGTAAATACGAAGAACATCATGATATACGTCCGCCCAGGAAGAAATCTCTTTGATAGGGAGTAGCCCGCACAGAGAGTAACGAGGAGCGTGAGCGTAGTACCGACCACGGTTCGGAATATCGTATTCAGATAACCGATGCCAATGGCCAGAGAACGGTCGGTGAAGACCCATATATACGGCTCTATGTCCAGGTCTTGTTCCAAATCTTCAAACCGATATGCTGCAACTCGAGCGCGTCGGAGAACGACGCCAAGAGAAGGGTCCAAAACGGATAAACAAAGAGAAACGCCAACACGACGAGCATGGTATAGAGAAGCGCGTCGAAGAACCTGGTTCCTATTGTGCGTGACCGCGTATACATACGCTGGTGACCTACCAGAGTCCATATTCCGTGAAGCGTCTGATGATCGTATTCGACAGTACCACCAACGTTACGCCTACGACGTTCTTGAACAATCCCACCGCGGCAGAGTAGGCGAATTGAGCCATCATAATACCCCTCCGGTAGACGTAAGTATCAATGATGTCAGCTCGCTCGTATACCATCGGGTTGTATAGATTGAATATCTGGTCGAATCCAGCATCCAACATTTGACCCAGATTTATAATGAAGAGGATCGTTATCACCGGGACGAGAGAAGGTATCGTGATATAGATCGCCTGTTGGATACGATTCGCACCATCGATGGCTGCGCTTTCGTACAGATAGGTATCGATGGACGACAGCGCTGCCATATAGATTATCGCGGTCCATCCGACCCCCTGCCATATGGCGGTGACGACCAAGAGCCCTCGGAAGGTGGGAGAATAGGTCAGAAAGTTGATCGCCTCCATTCCAGGAGTCGAACACGGAGGCGACGATACCCCTCGACGGGTGAAAGAGCTGGGTGACTATTGTGCCTAGAACCACCCATGAGACAAAGTGCGGAAGATACGATATTGTCTGGAACGTCTTTTTGAACGCCACATTTCTTAGTTCGTTGACGAGCAAAGCGAGAAGGATTGGCATAGGAAACCCGAAGACAATATGATAGAATCTTATGATTATCGAGTTTCGGAACACGCGGAGAAAGAAGGGGTCGTTGAACAACATCTTGAAGTGAGCGAAGTCGTTCCAGGGGCTTCCAAGTATACCTTTGCCGTAACTGAATTCCGTGAAGGCCATGGCGATGCCCCAGATCGGAACGTAGTGAAAGATGATCAGGAGGCCAACGGCGGGCAGCAACAGGAGGTAGAAGGTCGACATGCTCTTGACTCGTCGCCACCGTTTGCCTGCTAACAGATCCTTCGTGACGACGGGGGAAGACACTCGCGTGGAATTCGACACTAGACTCCAAGTTGACGTCACGGTGATGCGCCGGGCGAGGCGCTCGCGCTTGGCTTTACGACCTTGGCTTGTACGACCCTCGTGCACTGTGCACGGCTCATGAGTTGGCGCACGGCTGCGCTTGGCGGCCTGGTTGTGCGCCTGCACACGGGATCTCGGCTTCCCGTTACCCATCGATTTTGGCCTGCGCGCCTGCTCTCTTTTCGCAGCTCGATCTCAGCGCCCCCGGTACCCTATCTAGCGTCAGATCGTGCGCGCACCGAGGCTGCTCGCTCGTCCCGCGTGGTGGTCTTCGTCGACCTCGGGCGGCCGGCTCCCTCAATGCCCGCGCGCCGCATCAGCCGCCCGACCCGCTTCGGGCTGACCCGCTCGCCGGCGGGCAGCGGCTCGGTGTGTTGGGGGGATCCTGCGTCCGCCGTGAACGCCTCGCGGTTGGACTGCCAGATCGTCTTGATCTGCTCCAGCAGCCTCGTACACCTCCGCGCCAAGTCGTTGGTCCCGGCGTTTCGTCCGACTGCATGCACCATATCGACCTCTGCTGGCTGGCGAAGCTCCGGCGGTACGACTCGAAAAAGATGGGGTGTTCTCGGTCCATCGTACTCCTTCTTTCGTGCTCATGCTGGATGTGGCACGAGAGCGGGCAGGTCCAGCGGTAAGTAGACCACTATAGGCGCACGTGCGCGGCTGTCAAGGGCCAATTGACCATATTGGTCGAGGACTTTTACTTTTGTCTTTTCTTCTTTCTTTTTCTTTCTTACTTTTCTTTTTTCTCTATATTTGGTGTCACTTTTTTTTTTGTTACTGTGGTCCTTTCTTTCTTTTCTCCCTCTCGAGACGCTATTCCTGCGATATTGGTGGATGTGTGATTCGCTCCTATCCTAAGCTTTATACGTAGATGCCCTTTCTAGATCCGCTGTTGGGTTTAGCCGCCTGTTGTCTCAACTGGGATTGCTTATTTTGAGTGCTCAAGGCTTGTCGGGTATTGATTTAAGCTGGGGGGTTGGGATAGGGTGAGGGTGAAATTGTTTTGCTGGGAGCTAAAAGTGGTGGCACAGACTATTAGTTGTAGTCGAATGTTAGTGGTAATCGCTGGTGAGCTGTGCGATGCGACGAGCAAGCGGGGCTGAGCCATAGGGATTGGGTAGTGGTCGTTGGTGTTATTGGCGATGGTTTCTGAGTAGTGTTTATTGGCTTGTTAGGTGAGGTCTTTTTTTTGGGGGAGTGAGGTCGCTTGGAGTCGCCTTCTATCTTGAGTTCCTCGGGTAGTCTGACGGGCGGCGTTGCCGGGGACGAGCCTGTTCGTGAGGTGGGTGAGTGGATTGGTAGGACCCCTATGTTTGCCGCTGTAGGCCGGGGCGCGAATCTGGGAGTCTTCCGTGCTGCCCGACGGTCGAGTCCGGCGCGGAGACGCTCTGTGGTCGAAGCGCTCATCGTAGGAGTCGACGAGGAGCGGTTCGCACACCGCGCATCAACGCCCTGGTCTGTCGCCGGTTTCCCCATCTGCTATGCTCTGAGCGCACCGATGGCCTGGCCTGCTCGCATCGCCGCGATCGTCACCACATTCTTTCCCAACAGCCACGCCGGCGTCCTGGCGGCCAAGTTCCTCACCGGCTTTCCCACCGACGAGGGGCTGATCCCGCCGCGCACCCGCCTGGCCTCGCTGTACATCGATCAGATCCATCGAGCCGACGTGGGACTGCAGGCCGCCCGGCAGTACGACGTGCCGGTCTTCAGAGCATTCCCGCCGCCCTGACGCTGGGAACCGGCGATCTGGCCGTGGACGGGGTGCTCCTGATCGGCGAGCACGGCGACTACCCGCGCACCGCCCTGGGCCAGGAGATGCTGCCGCGCCGCTGGCTCTTCGAGCAGGTGTGCGGGGTGATCGCCGAGCACGGCCGGCCCGTGCCGGTGTTCGTCGACAAGCACCTGTCCTACCGGTGGGCCGACGCGCGCTGGATGTACGACACCGCGCGCGAGCTGCGCGTGCCGCTCTGGGCCGGCTCCTCGCTTCCCGTCCACTGGCGCGGCCGAACTTCGAGCATCCGCTCGGAGCTCGGCTCGACGAGGCGCTCGCCACCGGCTTCCACATGCTTGAGCGCTACGGGTTCCACGCGCTGGAGTCCCTGCAGTGCCAGGTGGAGCGCCGCGCGGGCGGCGAGACCGGGGTCACGGCCGTGACCTGCCTGTCAGGCGAGGACGTCTGGCGGGTCGGCCGGCGCCGGCCGCTGGCCCACCGACCTGGCCGATGCCGCACTGGCGGCGACGAAGCCCGGACCCGGCCGGCTTGAGCCGGAGCGTGTCCGCGATCCGCACGTGTTCCTGATCGAGTATGCCGACGGCCTGCGCGGGACGTGCTGATGCTCGGCGACGACGGCTACGTCCGAAATTCGCCTACGCCGGCCGGCGGGGAGACGCATCGACGCGTTCGAGTTCCATGGAGATGAGGGCCCCAACCGCGCGCACTTCAGCTACTTCGGCCTGGGCGTCGAGGACTTCCTGCTGTCCGGCCGGCCGCAGAGCCCCGTGGAGCGGACGCTGCTCACCACGGGCGTGCTGGAGGCGGCGATGATCTCCCACCACCGCGGCGGCCGGCGCATCGAAACCCCCCACCTGGACATCTCCTACGCGCCGATGACCGGCGCGGTCCGCCGCCCGACGGGATCCGAGCCGATCGGTGCATCGCTGCAGCCCGCGCCCATGCCCGAGCCCGGCACCACCCCGGCGGCCGAGCCGATCCCCGTCGACGAGGACGGCACAATTCGGTCAGCGCGTCACGATTGATCACAGCGCTGAACTATAATACATGAAACTTGCAAGTTTTGTGTATTATAGATGTCGAAATGCAGAAATACGCCGAGTACTCGATGCTCCATGACGCGGTCGAAGTGCAGCGGCGGGAGCTGCAGTCCCGGCTGAGCGAGCGCTACGTCGAGCGCCGGCTCGGTGTCCCGTACGGCGACGACGACCTGATCAAGGTGATCATCGGCCCGCGCCGCTGCGGGAAGTCCTTTCTGGCGATGCACGTGCTCTCGCAGGCCGCCTCGCGCGGGTATCTCAACTTCGACGATGAGCGCCTCGTAGACGTGGAGGACTACGACCGGCTCCTCGCCGCGGTCAACGCCGTGTACGGGAATCCCCGTCATCTGCTGCTCGACGAGATCCAGAACCTGCCGAAATGGGAGCTCTTCGTGAATCGCCTGCAGCGTCAGGGGTACCGGCTGCTGCTGACCGGCAGCAATGCGCACCTGCTGAGCGGTGAGCTGGCCACTCACCTGACCGGGCGGCACCTCCCCATCGTCCTCTTTCCCTTTTCGTTCGGCGAGTCCCTGAGCGCCTTCCCTGCCACGCGCACCGGCACGGAGCTGGCGGCAGCCCTCCACCGCTACGCCCGAGACGGCGGCTACCCGGAGCCCCTGCTGCATGACGTGGACCGCGGCTTCTACCTGCGCACCCTGTGGGACTCCGTCCTCTACAAGGACATCGTCCGGCGCCGTCGCATCCGCTCGGTCGCGGGCATCGAGGACCTGGCCGGCTACCTGCTCGCGAATGTGGGGCGGGAGTACTCGCTGAACCGCCTGACCACCGTGACGCGGTGCCGGAGCGTCCAAACGGTAGCCAAGTACATCGACCACCTGCAGGAGGCATTCCTGTTCTTCTCGCTCCCGCGTTTTTCATTCAAGGCCAGGGAGCAGGCAACCGCCAACCGCAAGATCTACTGCATCGACAACGGGCTGGTGACCGCCCGCGCTACGCAGTTCAGCTCCGATCTGGGCAGACTGATGGAGAATCTGGTCGCCGTCGCGCTGCACAAGCGTGAGCTGGACGGCGCGTGCCAGGTCTTCTACTGGAAGGACGCGCGGCAGCGGGAGGTCGACTTCGTGGTGAAGGAGGGTCTCCGGGTGACTCAGCTCATCCAGGTCTGCTGGGACATGACCGCACCGACGACCCGGCAACGCGAGATCCGCGCCCTTCTCCGGGCCGGCACAGACCTTGCCTGCGACCGGTTGCTCGTCCTCACGGCCGACACGGACGCCGAAGAGGACGTGGAATGGTATGGGACGCAGGGCCGGATACGGCTGCGTCCGGTCTGGCGCTGGCTCTCCGCGCCGCTGGCCGGCGCCTGATCGTCAGTCGTCCAGCCGCGCGCCGACCCACTCGCTGCGGTTGGAGGTGATGTCGACCACGTTGCCGTCCGGGTCGAGCACCTTGAAGGAGACGGGCGGCGGCTGGGTGGGATCGATCGGCTTGCGCTCCTTGACGCTCTCCTTCGAGAACGACACCCCCAGCTCGTGCAGTCGCCGCCACACCGCGTCCAGGTCGTCGACGACGACCCGAAGTGGACGAACTCCTCGCCCTCCTCGTACTGGCGGCGGTCGGTCGGGTCCTGGTCGATCAGCGTGATGTTGAGCACGCCGTCGGTGAGGTCCATGCGCGCCTGCTCGGGCGAAAGCCCAGGAACCTCCACCCGAATACGGTCTCGTAGAAGGTCCGTGAGCGGTCCATGTCGCCGCAGCGCAGTGCCAGGTGCCGGAGCTGTGCCATGCGGTGGACGGTACTTCCGGCCCGCATCCGTCGCAAGGGGCAAACTCCCATGATAAGTTCGGGGCCATGGCGACGGACATCACGACCGAGTCTCCAGGATCTGAAGACCGACCCCGCGATGCGGAAGCATTTCGAGTCGATGGACGAGTATGGCTACACGATCCTCGAAGACGCGCTCACCCCGCGTCAGATCGACGAAGCGATCCGGGAGATCGAGATCACCTACCGGGGAGGGCAGCGCCACGGAGCACGAGCCCGGCACCCTGCGCACCCACAACCTGTCGGCGCGCGCCGAGGTGTTCCGCGAGATGCTGCAGGTGCCGCGCGTGATGGCCTGCCTGGCCTACCTCCTGGGCGACGATTACATCCTGTGCGACTCGGGGGCGCGGTCGCCCATGCCGGGGATGCAGGCGCAGGGGCTGCACCGTGACGGGGACGACTTCATGCCCAACCCGCCCTACAAGGTGCACGCGGTGGTGCCCACGTTCGCGCAGTCGCTGTTCGCGCTCTCCGAGTTCACCGCCGAGAGCGGCGCCACCCGCTTCGTGCCGGGCTCGCACGTCAAGGACCTCGACTCGAAGAAGATCCCCGCCGAGGACGAGCGCCGGTTCATCTGCAAGCCGGGCGCCTGTCTGGTCTACGACGGCCGGCTGATGCACGGCGGTGCGCCCAACAACACGGGCGAGGCTCGCTACGCCGTGCTGAACTTCCACTGCCGCGCGCGCATGAAGCCGTTCTGCGACCATACCCGCTCGATCCCGCGCGACATCGTCGAAGCGGCCTCCCCCACGCTGCGCCGGCTGTGGGGCTTCGAGTGCCAATCCGCGTGGGAGGAGTCACCGCGCAACTACAAGATCATCGAGGTAACCGGCGCCAAGCCGCGCTTCGAGTACCAGGGCATCGCCGCGGTCAAGGAACGGGAAAAACGGCAGAAGGTGGAACAGGCGCGGGCGGTGTCCCGATGAGTGCCGCAGACGACGCCGCCCTCCTGGAGACCGTGACCGCGAGCCTGCCCGAGCTCGCCGAGATCCGTGACGCCGCCCTGCGCGACAAGGTAGCGCGCGCCTGGGCCTGGTCCCTGGCGCGGAGCTCGTTCAACGCCATCGACGAGATCCCCGGTTCCGGCGTGCCCGACTCGCCGCGCATGAAGCGCGGCACCCAGCTCGACCACATCCGCGGGGTCGCGCGCCTCGCACTGGCGATGGGCGACGAGATGAAGAGCCGGTTCCCGGAGCTGCCGATCGACCGCGACCTGCTGGCGGCCTGCGCGCTCTGCCACGACGTGGGCAAGCCGTTCGAGTTCGACCCCGACACCAGCGGCGCTGGCGCGCCAACACCGTCGCCACCGGCCTGCCGGCGCTCCGCCACACCCTGTACGGCGTCCACGTCTGCCTGACGTGGGGCTCCCCGAGGAGGTGTGCCACGCCGCCGGCTGCCACTCCGGCGAGGGCGAGCTGGTGCAGCGCTCCCTGCACGTGAGCATCGTGCATCAGGCAGACGTCGTGTTCTGGCAGACCCTCACCGACGGCGGCGCCATGGAAGACTGCAGCCTGACGCCTATCGTCATCGACCATAATTGGAATGCAAATGGAGAACATGAGGCCGATCAAGAACGAAGTCGATTACGATATGGCATTGGATGCCATCGATAGACTCATGGGCGCTGCGCCGGACACTCCGGAGAGCGACGAGCTTGAGGTGCTCGTCACTCTCGTGGAGGCATACGAAGCCAAGCACTGGCCGATAGATGAGCCGGAACCAAGGCGTTCGTGTGCCGGTGCTGTTGGTCACTGATGCCTCCCGATTCAGAGATCAGGACGGGCGGCTGATGACGGTTGCAGATATCGAGTCAAGACTCAGTGAGCTTCACGAACTGCCGACGCCCGTCAAGTCGTGGATCGTCGAGTTGGGGGCTGACGAGACAGACGAGCCTGCCGTGTGGGTGTGGATCACTCTCGACCGCGAATTCGACGAGGTAACGGCCGAGGAGCGGGCAGAGTTGCGCGAGCTCGTGCGCACTTCGGTGCGCGCCTGGGTTCGGGATGAGGCGCACTGGGTATACGTGCGGTTCCACGACGGAGTGTTGTCAAAGGCAGGGGCGTGAACCTCCACAGCGAACTGCTCCGGCAGGCTCGTCATCTTGCCACCAAGGAACCGCGACGGCGTTGCAGGCGAGCCTGCGGCGCGCCGTATCGGCTGCCTACTATGCTCTTTATCACTTGCTGGTCGATGATGCGGTCCGCCGCATGGTCGCCGCGCATCGCCATCCGCTCCGTGATTGCCTGCGGCGCGCGTTCGATCACGGAACCATGAGAAGGGTAGCGCAACAGTTCGCAGCCTCCAGTGTTGCCCCGAGGCTCAGGCCCGGATTGCAGGGAGAGCCGCTCCAGCCGGAACTCGAGCTGGTCGCCGCGACGTTCGTCGATCTTCAGCATGCGCGTCATGAGGCTGACTACAACACGGCTTGGCGATCGACACGTCCCGACGCTCTGGGGCTGATCGAGCAGACGGAGGATGCCTTTGCGTGCTGGCGCAGCGTGCGGCGCACCCCCCAAGCTGACACCTTTCTGATCGGGCTGCTCATCTACGACAAGCTGCGCGGCTGAACCCTGGTCAGTCGTCGGCTGAAACGTGACCAACGCCATACCGACGGCGGCGCCATGGAGGACTCAGCCTGATACGTCCAGCCTGATCCAGCGGATGCGGGTGGACCAGTCCTCGAAGCACCAGAACGCGACCAGCACCTCGCCGCCGCCACGCTCGAGCATCTGCGGAAAGCCGAACTTCAGCGCCGCGAGCTCGTCCGAGGCGCCGCCGGCGCCGGTCATCCCCGAGTCGGCCAGTCCGCCGTTCCAGAGCAGCAGGTGCTCCTCGTGCTGCCAGGCGCCTCCGTTCATGGTGCTCAGCGCCGCCCACAGCCCCGGCCGGTCGGCGCGGCGGTAGACGAACAGCACCCGGCCGTCCTGCAGCGCCAGCGCCTTGCAGGTCTGTCCCAGCAGTCCCAGCTCGGCCGGCGGCGCGAAGCTGCGCCCGCCGTCGGAACTCAGCGCGTACCGGTTCGGGCGGTGCGTGCCCGATTCGGAGTGGAACACCCAGCTCACCGCCAGCACGCGGCCGTCCGCGAGCTGCACCACCGACACCTCCCAGTGCTCGACCCCCTCGGCGGTGCCGTCGAACATCACCGCGTACCGCGGCCACGTGCGCCCGGCGTCGGCGCTCTCCAGCACCACGGTCTTGAGGCCCTCCGGACGCTCCCCGTCCCAGCCGGCCCAGGTGGCCGTCGGCGCCAGCCAGCGCCCGTCGGGCAGCTCCACCACGCGTGGCAGATCTCGAACGCGGGCCCCGTCAGCGGCGGCGTGATCACCCGCGGTTCGCTCCAGCTCGCCCCCCGGTCATCGAGCGCACCAGGATCAGGTCCATCGGTACCATGCCCATGGTGACGTGGTTGACGATCCCCTCGCCCGGATCGTCGCGCCGGTGCAGCGCTCCCAGGCCGACCAGGCCGCCGGCGGCGGCGCTCAGCCGGACCGAGTGGGTGTACCCGTCCGCGTAGCGGTCGTCCAGGAGCGGTCCTTCCTGCTCCCAGGTGGCGCCGCCGTCCCGCGACCGTGCGAGGTAGGTGCGGTAGTCCAGGCCCTCCACCGCCACACCCACGTCGTAACCGCACAGCAGCTCGCCGCCGCCCAGGTCGACCAGCGTGGGATGGAAGGCGTGCCTGGTGCACAGATGGGGCTTGGGGTTGGCGTACACCAGACCGTTCCCAGGATGCGCATCAGCCTTCCCTGCTCACCCGGCTCACAGCAGCGACAGGTCCCGCAGGCCCGGCGCGCAACCGCTCCAGCTCGGCAGTCGTGTAGTCGGACAGCGGCGGCCGGCGCCAGCGGCCGGAGATCCCGGCAAGCTCCATCATCGCGTGCTGGGCGGCGTCGATGCCGGCCGGCGAGGCAGCACCGAGCAGATCGAACATCGGCATGTCGTAGTCGCGGATGATCCCTGCGGCCGCCGGGATGTCGCCGCGCTCGACGGCGTCCCAGTAGGCGCGGGTGATCTCCGGCTTGAAGACCACCAGCACCGACATGTAGCCGTCGCATCCGTAGGGAAGCATGTCCAGGTGGGTCTGCTTCTGGCCGCCGGCGAAGTTGCTCCACGTCCCCTGCGACAGAAGACAGGCCGGCCGCGCGAACTCCGGGCCGTAGTCCTCCTTGAAGCCGATGATGCGGTCGCCTTCGGCCAGCAGCAGCCGCACCGCCTCCAGCGCCCCGCCAAGTCCGAGCGGCGCCAGCGTGGCGCTCAGGATCACCGTCGGCAACTCGCGCGAGACGGCCAGGAAGTAGTCCACGGAGTCGCGCACCGTCACGCCCCGGTACGGTGGGGAGGCGAGCACGCCGTCGGCGCCGATCTCGGCCGCGTAGCGGGCGAAGGCGACCGCCTGGTCCCGCCACCAGGGCCCCGCCGCGGCCAGGAACATCGCGCGGCTGCCGATATGCTCGCACGTCGCCCTGGTGAGGTCGGCGATCTCCTGTTCCGACAGCACGGCGTAGAGACTGTCGCCGGGGGGGGGTGAACAGGATGGTGCGCGCCCCGCCGGCGATGGCGGCGTCGACGAATCGGCGCAGGCCGTCGTAGTCGATGGCGCCGTCCTCGCGAAACGGCGTGTTGATGGAGCACAGCGGGCCGGTGAAGTGATGCTTGAACCGCGCCCTGTCCATGCCGGGAGAGCATACCCGATGCACGGGCCGCGTGCGTTGACGCCGCCCGCCGGAGCACTATCGTTGCCGACATGCTGACGATAGACGGGAAGCGGGTCTGTGAGACCCTGGCCGAGGTGGTCGATCCGAGCCGCGCGGCGCTGGCCGTGATCGACATCGAGAACTCGTCGATGTGGGACGACGGGCCCGACCGCGCCATCCTGGAGAGGGGATGATGATTGAAAAATGATGAGGCGTGGTGAGGAAACCAAGGAGAACATAAGCACAAGGAGGACTCGAGATAGTCATCCGGAAGCGATAAAGTGACAGATGATATCAGAGGAGGAGAGAAAGGAAGGGGGAACAGTGAGAAGGAGCACAAATAAAGGAAGAATGAAGAAAGCGGAGAGATATGTTTATATTCTTCATTTAGTCGGTAAAAACATCGGAAACAAGGAAGAGAGTGACAACCAGGGGAGAGCACGAAGCGGAACCCGAATGCGGTGACAACCTCGCCTGGAGGCCTGGAGACAGAGGGAAATCGTCATCCCCAAGGACCGCGGCAGCGCCTTCAAGGGCACCGACTTCGATCTGCTGCTGCGCACCCTGCAGCGCGAGAGCGTCGTCGTGGCCGGCGGAGAGGAATGCCCAAAATCATGGGGATGAGGGGGAGGCAGACCTATATCACACCCACCACCCACCCCCACCTCCTCCCCCCTCTGTTCTTCCCTTGGTTTTTTGTCCATTTCCCTCTCTATCTTTTTTCCAAGATGGGAACGGAAAGGAATAGAAGTAATAACGGGGGTGGGAGAGCGGAATGAAGGATGCATCGCAAAGACAACAGAACAGGCAAAAAGGGACGAGATAGGGTGCCAGAGTCTCCGGGGATCGAATCGGACATTGACCACCTCCGCCGAGTTGCTGCATCTCTGGAGAGACACGGAAACAGCACACAGTAGAAACAGCGACATAGAATGATAGCTCCGCCCCCGCATACAGGGAGAGATATGAGTTTACTCAACGATCATTGCGTAAATTTGCACAATGACTATATGTAAAATAGATGGTCGGCGACCCGCGCTTCGCGCCGCACAACCTCCATCTCGATGATCCCAAGGTGTTCCGCGCGATGGACCCGCAGCTCCGGGAACTGCAGCGGCTCCCCGTCGCCTACCGCTACCCATGCGGAGCACTCTCGTGGACGGCCGGCGTGTACTCCGATCACCCGAAGCGGCGTGTAGGCAAGTCACGTGCTCAAAACACCGGTGGTAGTGGCGAAGACCTGAGGACGCAGGCGCGTAGCGACCGCAACGGATTGTGTACCTGACCGGCGAGCTGATCGATGACCACCATGCACTCGTCTCTTTGCTCGGCAGGATCACCCCGGAGCGATCCCCCACCCGTCCCGCGTACCCTGCTCGTGGACGAGGTCACCTACATCCGGGACTGGGATCGAGGCGTCAAGTATCTGGCCGACGCGGGGTTGCTCGACGCGTGGTCATATCCGGACCGGCTCCGACACATCAAGGCGAAGAGAAGTCGACATGACGCCTGCGTCGAGCGCGCGAGTTCCGACGATCGAGTGAAAGTGACGGACCACAGATCCGATCGACCGACCGAAAAACAGGCGAGGATAGTAGGAAGTACCCGCAACGCACTGATCTGCTCCAGGCTTGCCGCGGACCATCTCCACGGGCTACCGAACGAGCTGCTGCCCGTGCACCTGCAACGCCTCGGGCCGTCGCCGCATTACGTCACGTGGTAGACCGAGGTCCGAGTGCATCGCTGGGACGCAGGCACGCCGATTTGACAGCCGCGGGGCGGTGTCGGCACCTTCGATAGCAGTGTCTATCGAGGAGGCTTCACACATGAATCGAGCACGTATGCTGCTCATCGCAGCGGCGCTCTGCGCATTCGCAGCCGCGCCACTGTTCGCCACCGGTGAGGAAGAGGCCACGACGGCGTCGCTGCACGTCAGCCGGAAACCCCTGGACCTGATGGTCAGGACTGTCCGAGCCACGGTCACTACGTACTTTCGGCGCCTTCGTCGACGTGGACGCGGAGCGCTTCGACGCCAGCATGGCGCCGTTCGAGGAACAGACCGGAGCATACGGACATAGTCTAGAGGGGATTCAGGCGATTCGAATCGATGGTGGTGGGAGATATGAGAATAAGAGGGACGCGAGGATCGAAGAAACGAAAGAGACACGAACGAAAGAAGAAGTGAAGTAAGGAGGGAAAAGAAAGGGTGAAGAAGATTGGAGGAAGCGAACGCAAAGGGAAGAGGCGTTAAGAAAGGGAAGAAAGAAGACAGACAGAAAGAACGCGGACCAGAATGGATAGAAAGGGAAGACTCCTGTAATAGAAAAGATCGCGGGGTCTGGTACCGCGCTTCGCTGAAGAGCCTGGTCTGGTACGCGAAACCGGTATTCGAGGCGAGGGTACGCCATCCCGGAGACCTGGGACGAGCTGGTCGCGCTCTCCGAGCAGATGGTCAGCGACGGCCACGTCCCGTGGTCGATCGGCATCGAGAGCTCCGCGCAACGGCTGGGTCGCCACCGACTGGATCGAGGACATCATGCTGCGCACGGCGACGCCCGAGCAGTACGACGCCTGGACCCGCGGGCGCTGCTCGTTCAACTCGCTGAGGTAGAC
>CASHTH010002825.1:0-189919 GCA_030341885.1 Geodia barretti | reverse complement strand
GGGAGAGTCAGGCACGGGTGAGGGACAGTTCAATATTGTCCATAACATCACAACCGATAAAGATGGGTGGGTATACATTGCTGACCGTGAGAACCACCGGGTACAGGTATTCTCTCCCGATGGAAAGTATGAAACGCAGTGGCTGAACCTATCTAGGGCTGCTTGTATCTGCCTAGACACCAGAGATGAACCGTTGGTGTATGTGGGTGAGTATTTTGGTGGTATCGCGTCGAATGCGATGGGCACCAACCTTGGTCCCCGGGTAAGCATCATGGACACAAAGGGGAATGTATTGGCGCAACTGAGTAATCAATCCTATGGAGATGAGCCCGGGCGATTCTACTCACCGCACGGAATCGCTGTTGATTCTAAGGGGAGCATCTATGTTGCGGAAGTTTCATGGAGCGACTATGGCAGCCAGATGGATCCGCCCAGAGAACTTCGTTCACTCCAGAAATTGATTAAGCAGGGCTGAGATTAATTCTAACCTAAGTTGCTAGAGGGTTCAAGTGCTATACACATATCGCCCCGCTGGGGCTATATTGGCTTATTAGCGAATTAATGAATTATTGAACGCATGAACTCTTGAGGTTACGGCATACGGAGTATGCCTACTACTTTCAACCTATGCCACAAGTACAGGTTGGGAAACCTGTACCTACGCGGGGAGGGGGGCATTGGTACAGTTACGGCATACGGAGCCCCGATAAGATCGGGATTCAAAGTAGGAAGTCGGGATTCGGAGATCCCTCCTACAGGAGAACTGAATCTTCCGTTTTTGCTTGACCATTCTCTCTCCGGGTGATATGATTATAAGATCTTAGAACCGTTGATTGAAACAGGAGGGACCTCTGCTCGGAAATGGCAAGACGCAATCGCAGAAAACGGACCGCATCATTACCAAAGGCCGCTAGGGCGGCAACTGTAGATATGCTTCCTCATGACTGCGCCGAGGCACCCCTTTGTATTCGGCTCTATAGCGATCCGGTGCTTCGAGAAAAAGCACTCCCCGTTCAGGAAATCACAGATGTTGAACGGAAACTTGCAGAGGATATGCTATCCACGATGCATGCCTCACCGATCGGCGTGGGGTTGGCGGCACCGCAGGTTGGGATTTTGAAGCGATTGATTGTGATTGATTTGAACAGGGAGGAGCCGGAAGGCCTCCATTGGTGCTGTTTAACCCAGAAATTCAAAGCCTAGCGGGTGAGACCATCGAGGAGGAAGGGTGCTTGAGTTTCCCCGGTATTACCGCCGATGTCAAGCGGGCGGCGAAGGCCGTTGTGACAGCGCAAGGTATTGATGGTGAACCAATTCGGATCGAAGGGGAAGACTTACTCGCTCGCGCTCTACAGCATGAAATAGACCACCTCAATGGCATCTTGTTCATCGATTACGTCAGCGGTCTGAAACGACAACTCCTCCGTGGGAAACTAAGAAAACTACAGCAATCGCAACAGTAAAAATTAGAGAGGTCAAACCGATGTCGGAAACAGAAGAATATCTAGATATTGATCAGAAGCTAGATCAACTCGATCGGCTATTAAAATCCTACGGAAAAGTTATCGTCGCATTCTCTGGTGGAGTAGATAGTACCTTTCTGGCTGAAGCCGCAAAACGGGCGTTGGGGGACAATGCCTTGCTGTGACAGCGGTTTCTGACTCCTACCCGGAGCGCGAAATGAAAGCAGCGCAGGACATCGCCAAGCAGATTCGCATCCGTTATGAAACGATAAATACCGACGAATTGGAAACCGAGGACTATGCGAGCAACCCGACCAATCGCTGCTATTTCTGTAAAACCGAGCTCTTTGAACAGATTCGCCCGATTGCCGAGCAATATAAGATTGGCACAACCGTCTACGGCGCAATTCCCGACGATGTGGGGGATCATCGTCCCGGTATGGATGCTGCCAAGCAGATGGGTATTCAGGCACCGCTCATAGACGTGAATCTTACGAAGGCGGAGATCCGTGAAGTTTCAAAGCGTTGGGGGCTACCAACGTGGGACAAACCAGCCTTTGCGTGCCTTTCCTCCCGTTTTCCCTACGGCACACGGATTACCCGCGAAAACCTACGCCTCGTTGATCGGGCGGAACAATTTTTGTTCGATTTGGGGATTCGCCAATTCCGTGTACGCCATCATGATACGCTCGCACGCATTGAGGTCGATCCGCAAGAGATTGAGTTCGTCGCTGCCAAATCTACCCGCAGCCAGATTAAGGAAAAATTCAAATCGCTTGGATATGAGCATGTTGCTCTTGATCTGCAAGGGTATAGATCTGGGAGTTTGAATGAAGGGTTGCTGAGTGTTTCAAAATTGACTGCCCATTAGAAGGTGTGGTAGTCCACAGCCTCTCATTGCGAATCAACCGGAAATCAGTAATCCGCAAAAATATGTCCTGCCTCTCCACTTTCATCGCAATCAGCGCGAGCCGAAATACACTTTTCCAGATCCTCTAAGACATTGAAAATTGCCCGCAATACTTTCGGCGTGTTCGTGATTCAAAAACTGTATGTCCAAGCAGCAGGAACAAAAAATGCAACAGCCACAAACTCAACTAGATCCACAGACTAAACCTCTCATCGGGTCGGAACTTTTTAGCTGGAAGAAATGGGACGCTTGTACCCATTGCGGTCTCTGCCTACCAACCTGTCCGACTTACCGTGAATTGGGATTGGAGACCGATTCGCCGCGTGGAAGACTCTATTTGATGGGGACGGCATTCAGGGATAACAACCCGATGCCGATCAACGACGACTGGGCAAAATATATCTACCGTTGTCTGGATTGCCGCGCCTGTGAGACGGCATGTCCCTCCGGTGTACATTTTGGCGAGGTTATCGAAGAAGCCCGTGCAATCTACGAACTGAACGTTGAGCGTCCAACCGAACAACGGTTTTGGCGGCGTTTGGCTTTTAAGGAACTCTTACCCAATAAGGATCGCTTAGACCTCATCTTTGAACTGATGTGGCTGTATCAACGCTTTGGGATTCGCTGGCTGGTGCAAAAACTTGGGATTCTCAAACTGATGGGAAAGTTGGGAGAGATGGAATCATTGCTGCCCGACATTCCCAACCCGTCCCTCAAGGACAATCTGCGGGAATTTACCCCCGCCAAAGGGAAGGCGAAACATCGGGTCGGATTTATCTCTGGTTGTGTGATGAATCAGGTGTTCACCGAGACCAATCTGGCGACGGTTCGCGTCTTGGCGGAAAACGGCTGCGACGTAATTACACCGGCGCAGCAGATATGCTGTGGAGCATTGCACGTCCATAACGGTGTCCGAGACACGGCATTAGAACTTGCTCGGCAAAATATCGATGTCTTTGAAGCCGCAGAGGTGGAGGCGATCATTATTAACTCCGCAGGCTGTGGGGCGACTCTGAAAGAGTATGAAGCCTTGATGGAACACGATCCAGACTATTCCGAAAGGGCAAAGGTATTTAGCAACAAGATGCGGGATATTAGCGAGTTTCTCGCAGAAATTGAGATGACACCTCCCGAAGGAGAAATTAAGCGGCGCGTGACGTATGATGAACCGTGTCACCTCGTCCATGGGCAAAAGGTTCAATCGCAACCCCGCACAGTCCTCCAATCAATTCCGGGGTTAGAACTTATCGAGTTGACCGAATCGGAATGGTGCTGTGGCAGTGCCGGTATTTACAATATCACGCAGCCGGAGATGTCGCGTGAGATTCTGGATCGCAAGATAAAGCACATCGCCGAGACAGATGCCGAAATCGTCGCGACAGGGAACCCGGGCTGTATTCTACAGATCCAACTCGGTGTTAAAGAGAATAGATTGCCCATGAAGGTGATGCACCCGATCGAACTCCTCGACCAGTCCTATCGGGGTGTTGATCCGCTTGGATAGAAACCAATATGAATTCTACCGATGTAGCTTAGGGGTTTAGGCCCGGTTGTTCAAATCACCCGGTCCGCAGGAAAAATGCCCGGCGATTGCGGTACTTGCGCGAATCAAACTCTTGCTCTATTTCGCAATGCACGCATTGCGGTAAAAACGCTCTATATCTAGGTTATTAGTTCATGAAAATCACAGACGTTCAAACCTTTATCGTTGGGAACCCTTGGAAAAACTGGGTGTTTATCAAACTCCACACCGATAACGGCGTTTACGGAGTTGGTGAGGCGACAAGCCATCGTAAAGCGAAAACGGCAGAGACCGCTGTCATCGAGATGCGCCGCTATTACCTCGGTCGAGATCCATTCAACACGGAAGAAATTTACGAAGAACTTACGAAGGCGAGTGCCCCTTTTTATGTAAAAGCAGCGGTGGACATGGCGTGTTGGGACATCATCGGTAAGACAGTTCAGCTACCGGTTTATCAACTGATCGGCGGGGAATATCGAAATCGCATCCGCGCCTACGCTAACGGCTGGTATCAGGTGGACCGCGTCCCTGAAGCGTTTGCCGAGAAAGCCAAAGCGGTTGTCGAGAAAGGCTATACCGCACTCAAATTCGATCCCTTTGGAAACGCCTACGGACGAATGGCTCATAGCGAGATTGATCTTTCGATCGATATTATCGCGGCGGTGCGGGATGCAGTTGGGCCTAATGTAGATCTACTCATTGAAGGGCATGGACGTTTCGATCCACTACTCAGCGTCAAGATTGGGCACAGGCTGGAGGCATTCAATCCGGGCTGGTTTGAGGAACCGGTACGCTCCGCACAAATCGACGACCTCGCTTTCATCGCCTCTAAGCTGCCGTTTCCCATTGCGGCTGGCGAAGGGTTATCCGGCAAAGAAGCGTTTATGGAACTGCTCGATCGGAAAGCAGCGCAGGTGATTCAGCCGGATCCCATCCCCGCCGGCGGCATCACAGAAATGAAGAAGATCTGCGCCATTGCACACGCCCATCATGTGTCCGTCGCACCCCACAACGCACAAGGTCCTGTCTGTACCGCTGCTTGCCTCCATATCGATGCCTCAACACCAAATGTTATGATCCAAGAGGTCTTTGAGGACTTTGCGACGCCTTTCGCTGAAAAGATTGTTGATTATCCGATAGAAATCGAAGATGGCGATGTCATCATTCCGGACCGCCCCGGTTTAGGGCTAGACCTCAACGAAGCGGAGATGGCAAAATACCCCTACGATGAATCACACTTCCTGGATATGTACGGAGAAGGTGGCTGGGAAAAGCGGAATTTGGGTAACGCATGAGATGTAGGAAAAATGGTATATGCGACGTACCTTGATATTGGAAGGTTCATCGTCTAATCAATGACAGGAGACAATCCCAATGATTCGCGTGATTAAGCCAGAGGGTTTCGGCAATATTCAGTTAGAAGACGCGCCCATTCCAGAGATCGATAGCCGTCAAGTTTTGGTACGGACGGAAAGGACGTTGATCAGCCGCGGTTCTGAACTGTTTCGTCGTTATATCAGTGAGGAAGCACTTCCCCATTCGATTATGGGGTACTCCCTCACAGGCACCATCGAGAAGGTCGGAGCGGACGCCACCGAGTATCAAATTGGACAACGGGTGATGGTCGCCGCTCCCCATGCACAATATGTTGTTGGCGATGTGGATTCGGCGCGGGGGCATTTAGTCCCACTCCCGGATGATGTGTCCTTCGAGGCGGGAACGTTCCTCTTGCTCTCGACAGAGGCGACAGCGTGGGCGGCATCGTCAGGGGCACAGGCGGGAGATACGATTGTCATTCTGGGGCAAGGTGTTGTGGGGAGCTTGATGCTGCAGATCTTGCGCGGATATGATCCTGCCAGAATCATCACGGTTGATGGGCTACCTCTACGCTGTCAACTCTCAAAGGAATTGGGAGCGGATGCCGTAATTAATGCTTCGGAAGAGAACCCTGTTGAGGCGGTGCACCGTTTAACCGATGGGAAAGGTGCAGATCTCGTCGTTGACTGTGTTGGTGGACATGCCGGTGTCAAATCGTTTGATCAGGCGCAGGATATGGTGCGCAGGGGAGGCACACTTCAGCTAATCGCATTATATCAGGGGGAGCCGTTGCCGTTGCATTCATCAAAGATTATGAGCAAGCGGCTTGTAGCAGGTATTCTTGTCGACGAACCGCTCTCACAGACTGCGTTTCGAGCATTGGAGAAGATTCGCACTGGAAAGATCCAAACCAATCAGATGATCACCCACCGCTTTCCATACGAGCAGGCAAAGGAGGCGTTTGATTTCTTGTGGAATACGCCGGGCGAAGCACTTGCGGTCTTGCTGGTTTGGAGGTAATCGTTACGGGCTTAAATCACCACAGATTGCTTTGAATCCCGATCTCATCGCTGTTCTATAGACATATCGCTCCTCTGGAGCGAAAGATAGCGGACTTCACCTTTAACAGAAAACCGATAGACTTTTTACGACTAGCAACTTGCGTTAATATAACGTAAGTTGTCATCTGTCACTCCATAAAAGCCCGCAATGACTCATTGTGTATGATGCTCATCTGAGTTCATACATCACGGATGCCACGCTAACGATTGCGGCGGTCTCTGTGCGCAAGATGTTTTCGCCGAACGTTGCAGATACGCATCCGTTTTGAACCGCCAACTCCACCTCTTCATCTGTAAATCCCCCTTCAGGTCCCACAAAAAGCCCAACTGACTTTGCTTCTCCATGATTGCGTAATATTTCTTTGAGCCCTTGCCGTTTTTCACCTTCCCACAATAGAATTAACAGATCGAAGTGGTTTACCCTTCCAAGACACCCTTCTAGCCCCTGAGGTGCGAGCACGTGGACGAAATGGGGGCGTTTACACTGTTTGGCAGCTTCGTTTGCGATCCGCTGCCAGCGCGTTGTACGCTTCTGCTGAACGACCGATTTCGGTATTGAACGCTGACAGATTATCGGCGCGATCTCATTCACACCAACCTCGGTCGTCTTCTGCACGATCAGATCCATTTTGTCAAATTTGGGTAAGCCTTGAAATAGGGTGATATACGGTGGGGTGTGTGGGTGAAACTGATGCTGGAGGATTTTCGCCTGTAGCGGGGAAGTGCGGGTATCGCATAGCGAGGCGACATAACGGTTGCCCTCTCCGTCAAAGACTTCAACTTGGTCATCAGCCCTCAAGCGCAGTACGTTGAGCAGGTGATGTCGCTCAGATTCACTGATATGGATGGTGTCTTCGGAGATTTGCGGAGGTAGAACATAACAACTGTGCATGGATCGGTTTTACCGGGGATTAGGGTGCGCTGAAGAATTGCCTTTTACATCGGTCCAAAATGCTCTTTAATTGCTTCCTCCCCAAAGTCGAAAACTTGCCTAGCGATCTCTAAGAGATCGGGTGCGAAACGAGAATTGGCAACGACTTGTCTAGCTTCCTCTCCGCCGAAACGATTCAACAACAAGAGAAAACATCCAATCAAAATAGCACTAGATACCACTCCAAAAGCTCCCCCGATGATGTGGTTGACCCACCCTAGGACGCCACGCTCTACGACCTTCTGAATGTGACTAAATACCATATCAATCACGATGCTCACAGCGGTGACGATGACGGTAATACTAATCCACTTGGCGAGCGGCTCTTGCTTTATGAAGCGGAGGAGGAAGGGTGTCACATCTTGCCAGACTTGGCTAGCGATGAATGCACCAGCAGACAGAGCAGCAATTCCCCAGACGCTACGTGTAAAACCCGCCCGCAGGCAGCTCAGACCACCTACACCAACAATGATTACGATGGCAATATCAAGTTTTCCCATGACTAATCCTCCTAGACGGTCATGCAATTCTCCGCGCTTGAAGCGACGATGATTTCTTTCGCTGTTTTCCCAAACACCTCTTGAAATGCAGTATCAGTTGATTCTCCGTCGCCGAGGTGTTTGAGAACATCTCGGAGTGTTGCAAAGTTGAACTGCTGTATCAAGTATTTGGTGATTGCGTAAGACTGGAGGTACGCTAAACGGCGTTGCTTCTCCGGAAGGTGGTGAAACGGTTTTTGCAGGAGGTGGAGAGGTAAGAAATGTCTATCTCGACTAGCCTGTTGTAACTGTGTCTTCTCGGAGTTCATCAACGGGCGTGCTACAAATTGAGCGAGTCCTTCGTCAAGCCAGTTGGGACATCGCCCCTTCGCTAGAAGGTCAACGAGGAGATGCGTCCATTCGTGGCGGATGACTGCGTATAAAACGCCGATACTGGAATCGCTATAAGGACGGTAAGTCAGACGAATGCTCCCATTGTCATAGCAGGCGACCGCCCATTGTGGGAGAGAAGACTCCGAAAATAACGTGTGATTTGCAACTTCAACCGGAGATGTTGTGCTGTCCACCGGATTTACATCTTGTGACGTATCCATTTGATTGGCAGCTTCAATAAAAACAGGAACCTTGTATTGCGGATGGCATTGGAAAACTTTGCCAACCTCATGATAGGTGTGTTCGATGATTTGGGATACGACCAATAATAGGCTCTGCGGGATTGTGCACCCACCAGTGAGCGTAAAGAATTCGTGTTCGATTTTGGAGATGCCATCTCCGTTCCGAGAGTGTTCCACCTGAACGGCATCGGTTGGCTGATGTTGGTCGGTGGCATCAAGGGCTAGATTTAGTTCATCGGTTAAGCTATCATAAACACTTTTCTCTTCGAGAATGCGTTCCTTGCGGCGAAGGGCAGTTGGATAACCGGGACGTAGCCTTAGCGCAGTCTCCAGCGATTCAATCGCCTGATTCCAGCACCCTAATTTTTCATACGCCTTCGCCAAGTCTGCATACGCCTCCACACACATCGGATCGATTTCTAAGCCCGCCAAATAATATTGAACGGCTTGGGCATAGTGGACTTGCCGATAAAGATTTGCAGCACGGTTAAAATGGGCGAAAGCAGTTTGTCTCTGACTCATGGGTAGAAGATAGGGTCATTTAATTCTTCGGGCGGGGCAAGATGCCCCACCTACGATGTAGGGGGCAATCTTCCGTCTACCCGCCAAAATCAAAAACGGAAAACTAACCCGATAAGATCGGGATTCAAATTGCTTTGAATCCTCGATGCTTCATCGGGAGCAACTGGGGCTAACGAAGAATAATGCTTAATTCGCAAGAAGAAATCGTTTAGACACCTTACGTATTACGCATTATTTTCTAGAGAGATGAATCTCGACCTACGGGGATTGAGACTGTAAACCTATTGCTCCGTTGGAACTTTGGGTCGGGCAAGTCGCTTTGGATCCCGATTTATCGGGTCCCACAAGTCCCGCGTAGCGAGGATTCCACTTCGCGGAACGAGGATTCTCGACAAGTCGGGAGATGCCCGACCTACGGGTGTGTGTAGGTTACGGTATATTGGGTTATTATACCTTAGACCATTCAAAATTCAAATAGAAAAAAACCGCATCCCCCTTTCCGCTCAATAGCGGGAAGAAAAATGCGGTATATAATGATGGGCATTGCATTGTATATGCCCGAACCTATCTGTTTATTTCCATTGTGCTGCATCACGAAATCGCAGACTGACTCATTGGCTAAATGTGTTCAATGTCTGTGACTTCACAGACAATTCCACTGAACCCAATGTGCATGCCTTGCTCAATGACGGTTGACTCTTCTATACGAAATCCATCAACGTAAGTCCCGTTTTTGCTACCGAGGTCGGTAAGATATACCTCGCCGCTTTTCAGATAAAACCGAGCATGTAGGCGGGAGAGGGTTCCTGTTGAATCAGCAAATTTGATTCGCGCCGCTGCGCTGCGCCCGACTGTCATTTCTTGAAATGGACCCAGTGAACCTGTCCGACATCTGGTCCTTCTACGACTTCAAAGGAGACACCAAGGACACTAGCATCCCGCCGAAACGCAACCACTTCAAGCACCTGTCCGCCAATCTGTATCCTAGAAGCAACATGAAGCGGTGTTGGTTCAGTAATCTTAGCACCATCAACGCACGTGCCGCTATGGCTGTCAAGATTTGTGATTAGGAGTTCATCATCATCAACGGTAAGCAACGCATGACGCTGTGATACAGGGGTGTTGGCATCTAACTGGACAGCTACATCATCCCCACGTCCGATAATCATAGGTTGGAAAGAGATGTCATACTCACGTTCAGGCTCGCCGCCTTGCACAACCTTCAATTTCAGGTGACACGCCTCTTCTACTGGAGACGTTACCGATTCGACCTTTTCATCGTCAAGGATGACGGTCTCATTAAGCGGATCCGCCGCTTCAGGAATTGGCGGCGGCAGATCACCGGAAACATGTGGTAAGGCAAGTTCACTATCACTTCCGACTAGATCCAGGCTGTAGGCTGGCTGCAAGCCGAGTTCATCTCCTGACAGCGCACCATCTTCCGCAGCATCACGACCAATCAGCTCCATCAAATTGTGAGCGATACGTCGTTTTGCGCCAGGAGGCGGACTGACGTTTTCTCTTTCCTCAAAACGGTGATGTGCAAAATCGATGAGCTCTTTCAAAGAGTCCAGTTCTGGATATTGTTCGCTTGCCTTTAACAGTCGGGTTTGCTTGCGGGATAACCTCTCTCCCCGGATTCTGCGTGTATGAATCTCTAGCATCTCCGCTTTTCTTGTTTCATCTTTACTGAAATTTTGCACAGACTTTTTCCAAAATTTCATTTTATCCCCCCTAATAATTAAACCCATTTTAGACCCTTTCTGGTAAGAATTTGGCGCAACTCCTCTGTGCAACGGAAGATCCAGATTTTCACAGTCCCTTCCTTACGCTGGAGCGTTTGCGAAATCTCGGCAATACTACACCCTTCCAGATGGCGTAAAATCCAAGCAACTCGATGATTCGGCTTTTTCACCATCTGGAGTGCCCATTCAAGAATCTCTTGAGCTTCTTGGGATTCGACCTGTTTTTCAGGCGTTGGTCGCTGGTCTTGGTATTCAACAAGTGGCAATTCAGATTCATCCTCCATACTTAAAAGTGCCTCGCGAATCCTTTCTTTCTTGCGGATTGCGTCGATTATTGTGTTTTTTGCAACGACGTTCAACCACGCTTGAAAACTGCCTTGAACAGTATCCCACTTCCCGATCTTCTGCCACACTTTCATAAAGATATCTAAGGATATTTCCTCCGTATCCTGATGATTGGATAGCATACGATATGTTTTACTATAAACCCAGTTGTAATGTTTATCAAACAACGATCGAAAGGCCTCTTCGTCCCCAGCCTTTGTCAATGTTGCCAATTGTGTGTCTTCTTGATCCGATAGGTCATCGATCATTTTATCTTTCACAGTAGGCGCCTCCTTGTCCCTATCGTTTCCAAGATCGTATTATCCTAAACGCTATCAGGGAAGAATCTGTTTCAGAAATTATCGAGTTTAACTAAAAGTTCCAAAAGTTCCAAATCTTCGCAAGATTCAATGGGCGAAATTTGGCGTAACCTGAGACGTGAAAGCGGAATTTCACGCCGCCATTAATAACGTGACTGCCGTCTTCAAAGCGTCTTGCTCTATCCTCAGTTTCGCGAGTTCAGCCTCATGTTTCACATATAGGACCGTGTTCTCAAGATTCATCGGGCCCGCGATCTCTTGGATAATTTTATGCAAGCGTTTGATATCCGTTTTCTTGAGGCTTGTTTCCTTTTCCACCTCGGCATATAACTCATCGGCGTTCTTGGGTGATGCCTGTTGTGACGGCGACTTTCTCTTTGCCGTTGGTACGTTTTTCCGTGTAGCTCGGGTGGATTGCTTTCGCGTCGTAGTTTTTTTAATCTTTCCGGCTTCGATCGCGTTTATCCCACAATCTTTGCACAGCTTTGCGGTCACTGGCTCGATCGTCATCGTCACAACCAGATCCGTGATTGACCCGCAAACTTCGCATTCAGTAAGCCCTTCAATATGCGTGAGGATTGCCCCTTGCAGCTTTAGCAGCCTCTCTTTGTCCGCTTTGCTAGTTCGTTCTTGCTCGCAGATCTGGATAATCTCTTGCGCTGCCTTTGCAATCTGTTGTAAATCAGTCATACGAAACCTCCTGTTGATTTAATTATCGAATTGTTACATATATTATAACAAATAGAAGCATTCCTGTCAAGCATTAAGACTGATTTAGAGTTAATTTTTCTCGTTCCGTTTGCAAATTATCACGGACCATATTTTACGTCTCACGGCTGTCTTTGTAGAGCTTGTACTCCAAGCTATCGGTGAGGGCTTCCCAGCTTGCCTGTATGATGTTTTCTGATACGCCAACCGTACCCCAATACTCTCGCCCATCACTTGCTTCAATCAGCACTCGAACTTTTGCGCCGGTGCCAGCTTGGGTGTCCAAAACGCGTACCTTATAGTCGGTCAGATGGACCTCCTGTAGCGAAGGATAAAAACGCTCAAGGGCTTTGCGCAGGGCGCTGTCGAGGGCATTGACGGGGCCATCGCCATCAGCGGCGGTATGTTCGACCTCACCATCGGGTGCCATTACTTTAATCGTCGCTTCAGACCGGATGCCATGGTCTTTGACTTTTTCAATAATCACACGAAATCCGAGCAGATCAAAAAATGGCTGATAGCCGTCTAGGAGTGTACGGGTCAGCAGCTCAAATGACGCATCGGCGGCCTCATATTGGTAGCCTTCATTTTCCGCCTCTTTCAACCGATCAAAAAGGGCAATGACTTCCGGTGAATTCTTGTCGTAATTTGGATAGCGTCTTTCGATCTTTTTCAGGATAGCACTTTTGCCCGCCTGATCTGAGATTAGGATGCGTTGCTCATTGCCAACTAGCTCCGGATCTATATGTTCAAAGGTGCGTGAATTCTTGCGCACAGCATCAATGTGCATACCGCCTTTGTGGGCGAAAGCAGAACTCCCGACGTACGGTTGACGCTCGTCGTGCGGCAGGTTCGCCAATTCACTGATGAGGCGTGATGTCTCTGTCAATTGGTTGAGTCCCTCCCCGCTGATGCAGTCAATCCCCAGCTTGAGTTTGAGCGTCGGGATGATAGAGGCGAGGTTCGCATTACCGCAGCGTTCACCGTAGCCGTTGAACGTTCCCTGTACATGAGCGGCACCCGCTTGCACAGCAAGGATAGCGTTTGCGACCCCCATGCCAGCATCGTTATGGGTGTGGATGCCGACCGGCAGACCAATCTCCGCTATGACGGCTCGTACACCTTCCTGAATTTCTAGGGGCAAGCGTCCCCCGTTCGTGTCGCATAATACGACGCATCTTGCGCCGGCTTGGGCTGCCGCTTTGAGTGTTTGCAGGGCGTAATCCGGCTGGTCGTCATAGCCGTCAAAGAAGTGTTCTGCGTCGTATATGACCTCACGTCCGTTCTCGACCAGAAAACGGACTGAGCTTTCGATAAGTTCGATGTTCTCCTGTGCTGTGACACGAAGTACGTCTGTGGCGTGGAGTTCCCAACTCTTTCCGAAAATCGTGACAGTGCGGGCACCCGTATCCAGTAACGCTAAAAGATTGGGATCTTCGCCGGGTTGATAGCGTGGGTGGCGCGTGCTGCCGAAAGGCACGACTACCGCCTGCTGGAGTTGAAGTGACTTCGCACCTTTGAAAAACTCCATATCTTTTGGATTTGAGCCGGGATATCCGCCTTCGATGTAATGGATGCCCAGACGGTCAAGGGCTTTGATGATAAGCAGCTTGTCCTCAACGGAGAAAGAGACCCCCTCCCCTTGGTTTCCGTCTCTGAGTGTTGTATCGTAAAGTTCAAGCATATTGCTTGTGTTTCCTCCTCGTTTGCAAATACTGCGTATTATGTTCCCGTCTGCAACTGGTGCGATTTTGCCATTGCGTCTTCCGCTTCCTGAATCATTCCTTTGCGCTGGTAACACATCGATAAACTGGTGTAATTAAGTGGATCATTCGGGTCAACCTCAATTGCTTTTTTGATTGCTTCAATCGCATCATCATATCTGCCCATCCGCTCGTATGCGTGTCCAAGCCCAATATGTCCGTCCACATCATTGGGGTATTGTTCGACGAGCATATTGAACGCAGTGACCGCTGTCTCAAGTTCGTTGTTCCCGAAATGTGTTAAAGCCTGATCGTAAAGTTCCTCTTTTGTTGCCATGTTTTTTCTCGCTTTCGCTTATCCCGACGAGTCGGGATCCCGCTCCCGTTCGATTCATGCGAAGAAGCCATTTGATTAGTAGATAACCTAATCATTATACTTTTGACACGCGGGAATGTCAAGGAGGGAGGGACGAATACTAGGTCTTTATTAGTTTTTTCCGTTTATTAAGGCTAAAGCGTGTTGTGGGTGTGCGGCAAAATACCGCATGGCTTTGGATATACTGCGATAGTCTGCAAAACGCAACACCGCCAATGCGGTATTGCGCAAAGCACTCATTACCTGCGGAATCACACCAGACCGCACTTGAGAGGCATCCTCCCCCAACACGACATCGCGTACCCAGTGGGACTGATTTTCAATGGTCCAATGTCCCCGTCGTAAAGCGAGCAAGTCCTTTGCTGATGCTTGGGTTGGGCTTAGACTCGTTATACCGTATTGTGTCTTTTGCTTCACTTGACCGGTTGATAGCTCAATACGCTCATAACTATACTCAAAGACTTGCTCAACGCCGGGCCACTGAACATAATCATTTAGTGCTGTACTTGCGGTCAACCTTCGGGTCTCAATGCGTCCATGGCTTTTGTCAACGGTTTGATGCGTATCAAGCGTTTGGTTCAGTTCGGTGTGCATCTGTTGAAGGGCGTTGAAAGTCGATTGAGTTGGGTTTCTATCTGTCGGTGGTGGAAACAAACAGCGAATATCTTGATGTAACTGTCTGTGATTCAATCCCACCGGCACTACATAATCGGCACCTAAAGCACACACAGTCTTACAGAAATGACGCTGTGTCAGCAGCGCATCGGTCGTTACAATCATGCCTTTGACATCAAAGGCGGAAAGTATCTCGGTGGAGATAGGGATTTCATTGGTCTTTTTATCCACCGGTTGTTGGGCAATGGTTACCCCCAGTTGATGACTCACCACCGAGAGCAGATGGCTAACTGTCGCTTGTTGCTTGGCACTGCCGTTAAGCATTTTGCCGTCGATAGCCACAGCCAATTGAGACGAACCTACCGGGTGGAGTTGAAGCGTTTGAACCACCCATTGGCTCAACACTGACTCCAAGGTGGCAATATCCAATCTCTTAAAGAGGTTGTGTAACGTCGCAGCACATGGGGTCTTGGCGTGGGTAAAGCCGAGGGCTTGGACCCAAGCCGAGGCATAGGTACGTCCCCATTCTGCAATGGCACTATAGCTGCGATACCCACACATCATCGCAATCACTGCAAGCCCGAGAATCGCACCAAGTGGGTGCCGTTTCCCTTTGGCGTTGCGGGGATCGGGGACTTGTGCTAAAATGTCAATTAAGTGGCGAGACGTTGTTTTCGTCATTTTTCACCTCAAAAGTTGTGGTAGATTTTTAAGGTGAAGTATAACAAGTGCGGCGTGAAATGTCACGTCGCACTTGCATTAAACACTGCCACATCAATAACATATTGCCGAAACTAATGACCCTAGACGAATATAGAAATATGCAGATGCACGTCGGATTCAGCATTTGACTCAAATTGGCAACTATGCTATAATTTTTCTTTGTATTGATCAATCTTTTGAGCGATTGAAATCGCCACAACGAACTAGTTATTTTTTGTAAGAGAGGTTAATTATGCCAAAGCGAGTCAACAAAGCAATTGAGTTACTTGAACAAGATCAGCCGGTCTATTACACAGGCAGTCACACAGGTGCCAATCTCACCTATGAGGCTGGCAAGGAGATGGCAAAAACATGGGCAGACTACATCAACCTCGGTATGGAGCATGGTCCCTTCGATTTGGTGGGTCTGGAGAATTTTATGCGCGGGCTTGTGGACGGTGGACCAACTAACAGTGGTCACCGGACGCCGGCGGTCGTCGTAGAGTTGCCGATGGATGGTTCCAGTCCTGATGTCATCCGAGCGAATGCGTGGCAGCTCAGGCAGCTACTGGCGATAGGTGTACATGGTCTGCTCCTGTGTCATGCGGAGTCTCCAGAAGCGGTGAAGGCATTTGTCGAATGCTGCCGGTATCCGTTTCCAGACGATTGGCGTCGGTACGCAACTGAACGTCGGACGCAGGGGTTCAGCAGGACAGGGATCTGCAGCACCCATTTGGGGCATTTCTGTCGATGATTACCTAGGAAAAGCTGACCCTTGGCCCCTTAACCCCGACGGTGAACTGATGCTTGGGCTGAAAATCGAGAATGTGCGAGCAATCGCTAATACTGAAATGACGCTTCGGGTGCCCGGCATCGCCTTTGCCGAATGGGGACCTGGGGATCTCGGTATGTCGTTTGGTTACAAGAACACTCCAAGTCCGCATCCGCCCGAAATGCTTGAGGCGAGAAACCGGGTATATACCGCGTGTAAGGAGGTGGGGGTCGCATTCTTGGAAGGTGGTCCCGCAGAGACAATCGGCGAACGAATTGATGGGGGCGTGAGGGTTATGGGCGGAAGTCCTGAGATAGCCGCTGCTGGAAGGGCTCATAGCGGCAGGACCATGCCTGTCTAAGCCAGAGATGTGGATTGTCGGACAGGGCGCGTGTGTATTACCGCGCCTTGTCGTGAAACGCGCGCTACATGCAATACCTATTCCTTAACGGCAATCTGCAAAGGAGAAGCAGATGAACAGTGACGTCAAAGCCGCAATAGATTGCTTGGCAACTTACGGCTACTGCCTGCTTGAGGATCGTATCCCCGAAGACACAGCACGACGCATGGCGGAACGGTTCCTTGAATTGCACACTGACCCGAAGTGCCAAATTTACAACACGGGTGATCAGTACTATCAGACGTTATTTGGCATGATGAATCTGGACGATGGCGTATGGATGTGCGCTAGCCATCCGGACACGGTGGCGGTTGCACGGCATTTTTTGGGGCAGAATTGTCGGGTGGTTGAGGCGTGTTCCAAGCCGACTTGGCCCGGTGCGCCGGGGCAGCATCTGCACGTGGATTCCGCACGTGAATTCCATGAAGTGCCGGACGTGCCGTGGATTATCAACAGCATCTGGATGCTGACGGACTTTACGGAGGAGAACGGTGCAACGGGTGTGGTGCCAATGAGTCACCGATCGCGTCGGAAGACTCCGCCATCGGACATCAACCCAGATAGCCCGTTGATCAAGCCGATTACTGGCAGGGCAGGCTCAGTAATTATGTGGCATGGCGGCACCTATCATCAAGCCCGTGCAAATATAAGCGATCAGATCCGCGTCGGATTGAATATCGCCTACTACCCGCCGTGGTTCAACAACTGGATCGAAGGTGGTCATCAACCGATTTGGCCCGAGACGTATGAGCGGATGCCGCCTGAAATGCAGCAGCTGTGTCCCGGTCTTTTGGGACACAATCGTGCGGACAGGTATGAGACCCGCTAGATCACGATTCACCCTCGCCTAATCGCTGCTACCCGTCAACCATTCCAAGTTAAACCGCGCCACGCTAATCTTTTCCCTGTCGCGAACCACCCCATTGGTATACAGACAGAGGATTGTCCCATCGGCGGTCACTGCGAGGTCGGAATATCGCGACAACCCTCGCTCAACCCTGCGCGAAATGCCCCAACTCTTGCCTTCGTCTCGGCTCATGCGGATTGTCATATCTTTCGTCGGTGATGGACTGGAAAACAGGAGGAGATCTTCACACTCTCTCTCACCTCCACAGTAGCGGATTAAGCCGGCATGGAGATTGGAGTCTGTCACCTCCTCATGTTGACCACCTTCACAGAAGGTCTCGCCGTAATCGCTGCTGCGTGCGAAGTGGCGTTTGCCGGTGGCAAGTGTGTTCTTACGGTAACTGACGTAGATGCCACCACCCGCGGTCTCCACGAGGCTGACTTCGTCAGAGCCTTCGGGAAGGACAGCACCCGCTTTCCAACTTTGCCCGTGGTCGTCGCTGTACAATAACCCGCCACGAACCCCCGGCACCTGCCCCGGTTCGCCTTCCTTGTAAAGAAATGCCGGTATGATCAACCGTCCCTTACGGGGACCACAAGCGAGTTGGATACCGTGGACGCAGTTGTTGGGCCATCCCACCCATCCATCAGCGTTCGGTTCCGGGCGTACATAGAATGGATCAGACCAACTCCGTCCCTTCATCGGTGCTCTTGAGCAGATAGAAACCGCCTCCTTGTTTGGCGTATTCGCTGAAGTAACCGAGGTCGTCCAAGATGTCGGCGGGCATTTTCCAGAACGCCACGAATACAGCACCCGTCGTGCAATCCTCGAAGATAGGACCGAGATAGGTGTATGCCTCCGTTTCCTCGAAGATGACCTCCTGTCGCTGCCAAGTGGTGCCATCATCCTCGCTACGCGACATCAAGATGTCAACTTGGTTGCCGCCGTCCCCCATCGAACCGTGTCGTTTTTGACAGACGGCGATAGCCGTCCCTTGTGTTGTAACGATCAGCCCCGGTAGATGGACACCGAACCCGTCGAAGTCGTGATACTTCAAGGCTGAAAGATCCACCTCAATCGGCATATCGGCGAGGGCTTTCCTCTCCTCTCTGGTCAGCCCTGTCAGATGGATGAGGACAGATTTCGGCTCGCGTGTGCTATAGTAGATTTGGGCGTTGGCGCGCTCGCCCGCTCCCAATGGTGGACAGGGGCTTGTGCCAACTCCTCGCCCTGTCCGGGCAGGAATACGTCAATCTTCTCAAAGAACGCTTCGCTCATGTTTTCTTATCCCTCGCGGTCGATATGTTAGATGTTCCCGGTCTTAAAGAGCCAAAACAGGTAAGCTACTACAAACACCAACCAAATCCACGCAATCGTTTTCATCACGCGGCTTAACCGACCTCTTTTTGTGAAATTCCACGCAATGTGATTGAATAGTAGCACCAACAGTACCATGGGACCGAGGTAGGTGTGATAATCATAACTTTGCAGAGAGAACAGGAGAATTACGTCGAGGATAAGCAGACAAAGAATAAGCCCCAAGAAACCGTACTTATAGCTTAACGCTGTTGAAATATGCCCTTCCTCCTTTTTGACTCTTTTTCGTTTTTCGATTTGGGCAATTTCTTAAGTACCCGCTGCCGTTCCTGTTCGTCCTTAATTTTCGTTTGCAGCTGCTGTTTTTCAACATCGGTGAATACCCGCATCAGGGAAATCACCTCCTGATGTTAATTGGTGAAGAAATCGAAGATGTTACTCAGGCGCGAGGCATCTGCCTTGTAGACCTCGGTGTATTGGCATTGTGTACATGAGACAGTCGTGAACTTCTTGTTTTGGACATCAAACAGTTTGGCAAATGTTCCACCTGTTGCTTGGAAAATATCGGTCTCGAACTCATCATTGTCGCATTTGGGGCAACTCCATTTTTCGTGTCGCATAACCTCTTCCCCCTTTTCTTAGGTTACATTCTGGATTGGAATAGCCAATATGATAGCATAAATATAGAAAAGCGAGACAAAGAAACGCAAATCCGCTCCTCCCTATTTTTCTGGACGCGCCGGAATGTCCTATGATACAATCGGTTTTGTGAGTGTTGCCGTTCAAGCCATTTTGGATTTATGGTAGATTTTAGAATTACTTAGACCCCCAATGACACAACCCCTAAATCCCCTTATCAGGGGGACTTTGAAACTTCGTGAAGGTCGGAGTTATTGTAGATGTCTACTTATTTCTCTAATTCACCATAGTATGAGCAAACCTGAATTAGCTAACCACCAACGGAGGATTCATGACTGCACGATGTGAGGACATAGATTTCGATCTAAAGATAGCCGAGTTCAGGATCAACGGCTACGCGGTAATTGAGGATGTGTTGTCTGTCGAGACCGTAGATCGCATCCGAGAGGCGTTCATACCGATGCTGGAACATGTTAGGACGCGCGAAACCGGCTTTGCCGACAAAGAGTGGGGGGACTTGCGTGGGGGCTTTGGTCGCCAACAGATCATCAACCGCTACACGCTGACCATTCCGTGGGTGCCACCGTTCGCCGACCCGGGGGTGTACGAGAATCCGGTCATTCTGGAGTTTCTCAGGCGTTATTGGGGCAAGGATGACTTCTACATCAAGTGTCTCCACTCCAACAACCCTATCCGGGCAGCGAGTTTCAGCGTTGGCACAGAGACACTGGACTGGCGCGGGAGATTCCCCATGTCGGACTTGACACCTGCCCGATACTAGGGGGTCAAATTTCCACTTGTGGATACTTCAGAGGAGAATGGTAGCATCGAGGTGCTGCCATCAACACAGTATATCGCCAACCCGAACTAGAGAGCCGTTACGACGATGTGCTAACGCAAGGGAATTTTCCGTCCGCCCGTCGGCTGAACATGAAAAAAGGCACGATGTGGATACAGGATGTCCGCACACTGCATCGTGGCACACCCAACACCTCCAATGGACCGCGTCCCGAAATTGTAGTCTGCTATGGGCTGTCGTGGATTAGTATCGGTCATGCGACGAAAGTGCCGCCGGAGACGTATGAGGAATTTTCGGAGCGGGCGCGGGAGCTTTTTGAGTTTTGCGAAGTTGCCGATTATTGAGTTGCAGCTGTCATTGCACCATCAGACAAGCACCAATCGTAGGGACCGGGGCCGGTATGGCAAACCATCTCAGCAATCTGACGGCGCATGGAATCCACCCGTTCGCGGTGTTCGGGTTGAACAGCGAGGTTTCGCATCTCCTCCGCATCCGTCTCCAAGTCGTACAACTCATCAATATCAAAGCGGTTGCGGATATATTTCCAACGTCCATCGTAGACCATGGCGTGAGCGGCTAGCTGTTCTGGATCCTGTGCGCCGTGATAAATCGCTTCATTGCTGGCAATCTCGGCGAAAACCGGCTGCGGGGTGGGCTCCTCGCCTGCGAGAATTGCCGCGGCGACGGAGCGCCCATCAATCGGCGATGGTGGTTCCTCTCCCGCCAACGCAAGCAGGGTCGGCATCAGGTCAACGCCGCCCAACGGTGTTTTCACTCGCGCCTCCGCAGGTAAAGTCCCGCGCCAAGAGAGTAGACACGGCACGCGAACCGATGCTTCGTACATGAGGCATTTCTCCGTGAAACCGTGGTCGCCAAGCATCTCGCCGTGGTCGCTGATAAAGGCTACAATCGTGTCCTGAATGATGCCTTGTGTCTCAAGGGCGCGGAGTAGACGATCAACCTGTATGTCGATATGCGTAATTAGGGCGTAGTAGTACGCAATCACTCGACGAAATTGGTCGTCGGTCACGGTTGAGGGAATCTGAAATTTTGCACGCGCTTGAGATAGCGGTTTGCCGTCAAGGGGATCTCGAAACGAGAGCGGGAAGCGGCATCTGGTCTTCTGGATACAGTTCAACCAGTTCGGGTGGCACCAAGACGCGCGGGTGCGGGTCTTTGATACTTACGAACAGGAAGAACGGGGCATCGTGCGGTTGTTGGATAAATTCGAGGGATCGATCTATCGTCCAAGTGGTGCGCTGCTGTCGGGGGTCGTGATCACCCCAAATTCCAGCGTGTTTCCGTACTGTGTCATCCCTTCAGCGTCTTTGAGGTAGAGATTGGGAACTCCCGCGCGATCAAAGGAATCAAAGAGCGGATCAGGGTAATCTTTGCCAAGATAGCGATAGGTGCACCAAAAATCGTCGAATCCGTGCTGGGGGAGGTGGTCGTTTCCAAGATGCCAAGGACCCACCATGCCACAGCGATAACCGGCGGATTTGAGGACATCGCCGATAGTCACACGGTCAGGGGGCAGGTAGCTCCCCCATTTCCCAATTGAGCCGGGCCCGTAATTTTTCAGTTGCAGGTGGGCGTGGGGGTAGAGTCCCGTCAGCCAACTGGCACGGGCGGGTGAACAGACAGGGGAGGCACAGTAGGTATTTTCAAAGCAGACCCCGCTTTGAGCCAGCCGATCGAGATGCGGCGTCTGGACAATCGAACTCCCCGCGAAGCCGGCGGCATCCCATCGCATCTGATCGCACATTATCAGTATAATATTGGGGCGAGCTTGGGGCATGATATTCCTTAAGAACGTGAGACGTGAAAACCATTTCATTGGTGCCTGACCTACAGGTTACCTTGGAAATTATAGCAGAAAGCAGCGTTGATAACCATCAATTTATAGAGGGTAAAATGGCACGACATGATAATGACAGCACACCTATCCACATCGGCACAGATCGTCAACTATTCGTGGACGATTTCTGGATTACTGAAGCGATTGATGTCACGCGGCCGTTGCATGAACCTGCGCGTCGTGAGATTGTAATTTCCGCCGAACATCCATGGGAACGGGGCGGCGTCTCCTTACATGGTAACGTTTCGCGAGGGCGACCGTTTCCGTGCGTGGTATCGCTGCGATCAGGAGATGCCAATTCGTGGTGAGCGTCTGCCGCTCATCGCCTACGCTGAAAGCACGGACGGGGTTCACTGGGAAAAGCCGCGACTCGGTCTGATTGAATTTCAAGGCTCAAAGGACAACAACCTCGTTTGGACGGGACCGGGTAACAATATGTCGCCGTTCCTCGATCTCAACCCCGATGCGCCGGATGAAGAACGGTATAAAGCTATCGTGCGTACCGGCGATATACTCGCGTTGGTCTCGCCGGACGGTCTCCGCTGGCGATTGATGCAGGATGAACCAATTCTGACCGACCGACCATTTGATTCGCATAACATCGCTTTCTGGGACGCGGAACGGGAGGAATATGTCGCCTATACGCGGGGTGTGGCGGGTAGGGGCAACTTCAAGAATGGGGTGCGCTGGATTCGACGCACAACCTCCAAAGACTTTCGCCAGTGGACACCGCTTGAATCAATTGACGCCGATGGGACTCCTTTTGAACATCTCTACACCAACGCCTGCGTCCCTTATGAGCGTGCGCCGGGGATGTACCTGATGTTTCCTGCGCGCTTTGTGCCAGAACGTGAGCCGGTTCCGGATTGGGAATACGGTCCGGGTGTGAATGACATTGTGTTTATGTCGAGCCGCGATGGAATCCACTTCGATCGCAGCTTTATGGAGGCTTTTGTCCGTCCCGGACTCGATGCGGGCAACTGGCATGAGCGCGGGATTTACATGGAACGGGGTATTCTCGAAACCTCGCCCGAAGAAATCTCGCTATACAGCATGGCAAACTGGCGGCTGCCGACTGTTCATATTCGTCGATTCTCGCTCCGAACGGATGGGTTTGTGTCGGTCCGCGCAGGGTACGTCGGGGGTGAGTTTATCACCCGTCCGCTGATTTTCACGGGCGATAGCCTGAGATTGAACTTTCTCGACATCAGCGGTGGGATTTGTTCGGGTTGAGATCCAGGATGCGGAAGGGCACCCGCAGCCGGGCTTCACACTGGACGCGTGTTCTGAGATATTCGGTGACGAGATTGATGGTACAGTCAAGTGGGAGGGTGGGGGAGATCTGCGCTCGTTGGCGGGTCAGCCGGTGCGGTTACGCTTCGCCCGTCAAGGACGCGGATCTGTTTGCGTTTCGGTTTCAGGGGAGCTAAAAACTGCGCTGGCAGTTTTGCAAACGTCAACTCATCAAACTACCGAATCACAGCGATTTTTGTACCTTCCGTCCGCGATTCGCCATCTGCATCGGTTGCGGTGATACGGCAGATGTAAATACCGGGCGTGACAAGTTCAAAGAAGTTCCGCCTGCCTTCCCAAGTAAAGGCGTCATTCGCGCCCAATCGACCGCCGTTGTCTCCGGCGAGGAATACACTTTCAAGAACCTGCTCACCGACGGTGTCGTAGATGGAGACGATGACCTCCGCATCACGACTCAGTGTATAAGTCAGTTTGAGAGCAGCATTCGGCTGGTTGAGACGGAGTGGGTTCGGGTAGGCAACGATGTTTTCGATGGTCACGCGCGGATCCGCCACCGTCAATTCGGTTTCGATCCGATTGTTGTTGAAATTGGACTCAAAGACACGCGTATCGTCGTTTACTAGGGCACGGAGGGTAAATACGCCCCAAGTGGCTGGTGTGAAGCGAGCGGTGACCGTTTTCGATTGGTTGACGCTCAGGTCTACGCTTTGTTCAAACAGGGTTTCGGAGCTTCCGTCGGGATTGACAACGACAAACTGAACGGTGATGTTCTCAACAGGGATGGGGCCCGCGTTTGCCACATCTGCGGTGATGATGACCTCATCCCCTTAGTAGGAGAGGGGTTGGAAACGGTGATGCCTTCGGATTCCCAGAAGATATCAGGGTTCAGTGGATCGCCTGACCCAACGATGGGACCAGCGAGTTCGGCAAGGGTCGCTACGGCTAACTTGATAGCCAATTCCCCAACAGCGGTATCGAGATTTTGGTCAAGTCATCCTCTTGGCTATGGATATATTCGGTCGATTCGTCCGGCGCATCGAGGGATGATTCCTCCGCCACCATCACCGCCGGGATGCCGATGTCCCAAAATGGGGAGTGATCACTGAAGATAAAACTGGGATCGTTTTTCAGGCGTAGATCTATCGGCAGTCTGTATTGTTCCGCAGCGGCACCGAATGCGTTGACGAGCCACTGTGACTGCTCATCGCCAAGCACATGGATATCCAAGTTCCCGTCCGGGTCATGTCCTAGAAGATCGAAGTTTATGACGCCGGCGATGTCATCTCCACGCTCCCGAACCAACTGTGTATAATGTTTGCTTCCGAAAAGAAACAATTCTTCCCCCGAAAAGCGATAAATCGAACCGTGAAGTCAAAAGTCTTGCTGGCTCAGAATGCGCGCGGTCTCCAGCATTTCGGCGATGCCTGACGCATTATCGGAGGCACCCGGTGCAGCCATCCTTCTCCATCCCCCATCCCAGCCGGGGGTTTTGGAGGCGATGCTGTCATAATGTCCCACCATCAGGTAGATTCGATCTTTGTTTGGACCTTTCCCCGGCAGCGTGGCGACCACATTCCGCATCACGTATTCCCCCACCAACGTCCCAAGTGCGGATCGACGCCGATGGTCAAACGGATCGAATTCGACCTTCAGACCGTAGCTGCGAAACTGTTGGGCGATGTAGTCTGCGGAGTTATCGCAAGCGTGATCGGGTTCCGGCTTGTCATCAAATTGAACGGCATCGCGGACTCGGAGGGCGTACCGGCTTCGGAAAAATTGCCCCGGCCGCCGGAGGTCTTCATTCTCGACGAGGGCGATAGTCTGCCAAAGCCATCTAGAGCCATCTGCTTGATCGAGCAGTCCTTGAATGACCGATTGTTGCTGGGGTGATGCGGGTATACTCGGAGCGAACGAGGGAGGCTGAAATTCCGGCAGGACAACATTGGCGGGCAGCTTCGCACGGTGATGCACTGGCAGATCTAACAGGACGGATTCAAGATTGGCGTGCAACTTGAGCAGGGAAAAGCCACCGAACTGGTGTAAAATTTCCCCATACGCCTCGATTGCCGCACGCTCTTCCGCCGAAGGGAGCCAGAGGACGTAGTAGTTGAAACCGGGCGTAACGGTACCCAGAACTTGTGGGTCTGGTAGCTCGGTCAAGAGACTCGGACTCGCCTCAATGGAACCGGAAGTTAAGGGGACTTGAATGATGGCAAAATCAGGTGTGCGATAGCGTAACTTGATCCCATGATGCGCTTGCAGAAACTGGAGGTGTTGGTTGGAACTTTGAGGAATCTTGACGAGTAGATCCTCTTGAGCAAAGAGGAGTGTTGGAATGAAGATTAAAAAATAAGAACAGAGGCGAATTTCTTGACCATTTTCAGTTTTTGATTGGATAACGGCATGATTCTGACTACGCTAAACCCGAAGGCAGCATCACTAATTCTGGGACATAAACCCGCGCTGGTAGGGAAGCAACCAATAGACACGCATCGGCGACATCCTGTGGTTGTAGAGATTTTGCCATCACTTCGGGTGGGGTTGGCACTGGACGTTGCAGGACGAGCGGCGTATCCGTCAAACCGGGGAAGAGCATTGAGGTGCGGATGCCATTCTCCTTTTCTTCTTGGAACGTGCCGTGAGCGAGACCGACCATCCCGTGCTTGGTTGCTTGATAGGAGACGCCAGATGTATCGGGACGCTGCACCGCTCCACTGGAGACATAAATAATTAAGCCGTCCTTTTGATGGCGCATCGTTGGCAGGACTGCTCTCGTACAGTAAAACGCTCCGGTCAGGTTCGTCTGGATCATCATATCCCACGTTTCGTTGGATAAAACTTCAAGGCTCCGTTCGGGAATGTTTGTGCCGGTGACGTAGACGAGCACATCAATCCGTCCGAAGTGTTCTAATGTTGTGGCAATGAGCCTATCCACGGCTGCCGAATCTTGCACGTCGGTCGGGCAGGCGATTGCATTCTCGCCAATATCTTCCGCCAACGCTGCGAGCTTATCGGCACTCCGTGCAGCAGGCACAACCTTTGCCCCTGCTTCGGCAAAAGTGACCGCGGTTGCTCTCCCCATGCCACTGCTACTTCCCACGACAATGGCAACCTTATCTGCTAATGAAAAACCCATAAAATAATCTCCCTGTTCTCCTTAGAAACCTGAATTCGAGACATTCCCTAAGGTCTCAGATACATCAATGCCATCTGAAAGTCACGACGTTCAGAGCAGTGCACACACCACCACTGTGATGTTCCATCGGCTTGGTTTACCTGTAAAACCCACAGGTGCCTGCAATCCGCCCGTTGCCCCGATTGAGGGATTTTCTCTAGGTTATCCCACTCGCAATCCAAGCAAAATGCAGATTCGTTTTTAAGCGTTTGTATCTTACCGCCGCATTTGGGACAGATCAATGTAGACGCCTCCTCCCACGAACAACTCAGAATGGCTGCTAGGCTTTAGTGTATGAGATTCACTATCCGTTGTCAAGTTTTATATGTAGGGGAATTGCATCTGTTATAGAAATTAGACAATTGACCAATTAGCACCTGCGGCTACGATTAGATTGACATTGTGGTATGCCAAAGCCCTACATAATATTTACATGCGATTGCCCTAGTTTTATCTTTCGTTTGCCTTGACTCTGTAAATCCCCTCTGCTAAACTACAGAACAGATAGGGGTATTATCCTTCACATATAGGGTTATTATCCTTCAATAGAATAACGTAAGTTGCTACCTACCCCACAACACATATCGTTCCGCTGGAGTGAAAACGGTAACTTGGGTTAGAATATATTAGGAGTATCGTATGAAAGTTGCAGTGATTGGATTAGCGGGCGTTGGTCGCGCCCATGTTGATCGGTGGGATGAGAATCCCGACGCCGAGTTGGTCAGTGTATGTGACATCGTCCCACAAATTGCAGACGATTTCGCGTCACAGTACGGTGTCAAGGGTTATACCTCTACGGAGGAGATGCTGGATACGGAGGATTTGACGGCAATTAGTATCTGCACACCGCCGAAGATTCATCTGGCGTTAACACGCGCCGCGGCAGAGCGTGGCATTCATGTACTGTGTGAGAAGCCGATGGCGAGTACGGTTGCAGACTGTCAGGAGATGGTTGATGTGTGCAAATCGGCGGGTAGTCGTTTTGCAGATTGGGCATAAGAAAAGGTTTATCCCGCCGCTTCTACGTTTGAAGGAACTGACGGAAGGCGAATTTGGACCGATTCAGTACATGGTTCACCGGTATCCGCATCCGGGGATGTCGAACAAAGATTGGTTCTGGGCAGAGGACGATGGGGGCGGACCTATCCTCGAAAACGCTGTGCATGCCGCAGACATTCTCGGTTTTCTGATGGGAGATGTCGAGCGGGTTTACGCCGAGGGCGGGACCTTCTTTGCGCCGCACCGGAAGCCACAGATTGACTGTGCGATGTTTACCCTGCGCTTCAAAAGCGGCGCGATTGGGGTTGTCAACGCTGGCATGGTTTCGATGGGAGAGTTCAATTTTGAGGATTTCTACGCCGCCAACGAAAACGGCGTCGCTGAAGTGACAGGCGGGTTTGATCGTGTGGACACTTTGCACTATTCTTTCCGAAACGATCCAGAGACCTTGCACGAGGAAAACTACCTAGATTTTGATTCTTTCGGTGCAGAGATCGAGCACTTCATTGAGTGCATTCAAACGGGCAGCGAACCGCGGGCAAGTGGCGAAGCGGGTATGAAAGCGGTGGCGATTTGCCGAGCGGTGAAGCGGTCAGCGGAGATTGGAGAGCCGGTTGCGCTAGGATAATGTGCTTCTATGGATAGAATCTGTTATACCGATTGGAAGGAGAATTCTATGAAACTCACGCCACAACAAGTTGAACAGTTTCAACACAAAGGGTATCTCAAAATCCCACATCACCTCATTACAGATGATCACCTCGCTTTGTTGCGCGAGCATTACGACGCGTTGTTTGCGAAAAAACGTGGTACAAGTGGCGAAGGGCTACGCAACCTCGCTGTCATCGGTGATTCGGAGCAGGACGAGACCGCAGACCGTTCGGAGGAGATGCTGCAGATTATGGAGATGTGGCGATTTGATGAGGTGTACCGTCAACTGCTCTATCATGAGCCGTTGTTGGACATCGCCGAGAGCTTGATTGGTTCCAACATCCAGTTGTTCCACGATCAAGCCCTGTATAAGCCTGCCCGTCATGGGGGGGAAGTGCCGTGGCATCAGGACAACGGATACTGGCGTTGTACGCCGGCGAACCTCGTGAGCATCTGGATGGCACTCGACGACGCCAGACGAAGAGAACGGGTGCATGAATGTCATCCCCGGTAGCCATTTGGAAAGCGCGCCAGATCACGATCGCGCCGTATCAGAGAAAGGGAAACTTCCGGCTTTGCTGCAGGCAAATGTGGAGGAAAATCGTGCGGCACCTGTACCGCTCAAAGCGGGGTACGCGATGGTGCATCACTGTCTGATGCTGCATCAGACCAATCCGAATCGGTCACACCGCAGGCGTCGGGGGATGGTCATTCACTATATGCCGACCGGTACGCGCAACGGTAAGGGTGAGGTGATGGATGATCGCTTGGTGTTGCGTGGAGAGTTGTAGGGTATTGCACGGAAATCTTCCGACCAATCTGTGCCCATAAACGACATTTATCCCGGACATGCCTCCGCGAACACCCGCAGATGATTTTCGCCAAGGATCTTCCGGATCGACACAGGCGAATAGCCCCGTTCCAACAACGCTTCGGTAATTTTCGGGAACTCTCGTCGCATCCCTGAGTTGTTCAGCCACCGCCATCAAAATCGGATCCGATGCCAACGTGGTCATCCCCGACCAGATTGACGATGTGATCGATATGGTCCAGATAACGGGAAAACGAAGGGGCATTGTCGTCAATGAACCATGTCACGAAGGTCGAACCGATGACGCCGCCGTTTCTCGGCGATGCGCTTAATCTGTTCGTCGGTCAGATTGCGTGGATGACCGCAGAGTGCCTTGCAGTTGCTGTGGGAAGCGATCACGGGGCGTTCGGCAATTTCCAGCACGTCCCAAAAGCCTCGCTCACTAATGTGAGAGACATCGACAAGCATCCCTAGTCGATTCATCTCTTTCACCAGTTGGACGCCAAATCGGGTAAGTCCGCCACCGCTATCTGTTTCGCCGTTGCCAGCCGCCGCCCATGAGGTCGGATCGTGGGTCAATCCAATAGATCGGACGCCCAAGTGGTGGAGGCTTTTCAGGATGTTCAGACTTCGCTCCACACCGTCGCTGTTCTCAATGACCAAAATTGCAGCAAGTTTGCCCGCCGCTTTTGCCTCCCGAATATCTTCCGCTGTCCTTGCGATGATGATTTCATCGGCGTGGGTCTCGACCTCTGCCTTAAAAAAGCCGATGGCATCTAAGGCGTAGCTGAGATGATTCTTCCACGCTCGCGTTACATCAATTGCAAAAAAAGCAGCGTCAACCCCGCCTTGACGCATCTTCGGCAGATTGATCTGGATATCCATCTGGCTGGCTGCGGAATCGAGGGGACCGCGCATATAGGCAATTGTTCCATCGTGCCGGACGCGGTTGGGGGTCTCCCGATCCGAAATGCTGACATTTCCTCGCCTGATATGCCCGACAATCGTATCGTTGTGAGAATCAATGACGAGGGCTTCGTTATGAAGGTCTATGGACGACAATTCTGATGTCAAAGCTATGGTCTCCTTATCCTAGAAGAGGCTCCGGTTGAATCTTGATATTGACGATTCGTTCGTCAAAATGGTATAGTAGTAGCCACTTTAATATATGACTGAAGGGGGAAAGGACTATGCCAATCGTTGAACCAATCAACTACAAAGCAATCATCGAAATTGTTCGAGGCTGGCCACCTGCTAGCCGCTTTTCACTCGTGCAAGATGTTCTAAAAACACTTGCACCAGAAGTGGAAAATTCCCGATCTAAACGCAATACTTTGGAAAAGGCTCTCGGCCTCCTAGCGACAAGCCAATCAGCACCGTCGGATGCAGAAGTTCAACAGTGGCTTGACGAACATCATATGGAGAAGTACGGTTGATGCACATTTTATTTGATATCAACGTCGTGCTGGATGTCCTTTTGAAACGTAAACCTTGGGTCACAGAAGCTATAGCCGTTTGGCGGGCCAACGATGAGGGACGAATTGTCGGATACGTTTTGGCTTCCGCGATGACCGATATTTTTTATATTGCCCGTCGATTGGCTGGATTGGAAATTGCTCGTACGACGGTACGTACCTGTTTGGAAGCCTTCGAGATTTGTACAGTCGATCGTCAGACTCTAGAGCAAGCGGAGGCATTGCCGGGAAACGATTTTGAAGACAATCTGCAAATTGCTTGTGCTAGCATTACAGGGATTGACGCGATTGTGACCCGCGACAAAGATGGCTTCAAGGCTGCAACCATTCCTGTCTGGACGCCAGCGGAATTGTTGACTCAACTTCGTTGAAGCATACAGATCTAATAGTCACAATCCCCCATCACACATCAGCCACGCGCTGTGCTTTCACCCGCCGTTTCTTTTTCGATTTCTTTGAAGTTGAAGCAACTCGCAATCTCTCCCTCTGCTGTTTTTCCTGCCGCTCTGCCTTTCTTGCCTTCTCTGTTTCCTCCTTAGCTTGCATTACCTCTCGCTTCTGCTGTCGGACGTGGACTTCATATTCGGCGTAAGTTCCGAAAAAGAGCTTCGCCGTTCCATTCTCAAAGACCAACAGTTTGTTGACAAGCTTGTTCAGAAAATAACGGTCATGAGAAACCATAAAAATGGTCGCCGGGTATTCTGCCAATGCCTCCTCAAGGACTTCACGCGACGGTATGTCTAGGTGATTTGTCGGCTCATCAAGCAGGAGAACATTTGCATTTTCGAGGAGCAACTTAGCGAGCATGACGCGGCTCTGTTCGCCGCCGCTGAGGTCGCCAATCCATTTGAACACCTCATCCTCAGAGAACAGGAACCGTCCGAGAAAACTGCGAATCTCCCCCTGTTTCTGTGTTGGACGCAACGCCCAAATCTCATCAATAATTGTGTTATCTTGGTTGAGTCCTGCAAGCTCTTGGTCGTAGTACCCAAAATGGAGGTTGTGCCCAATCTTCAACTTCCCTGAAGTCGGCAGTTCGTTTCCGAGGATCATTCGGAACAAGGTCGTTTTTCCAACGCCATTGGGACCGATGACACCGACAACATCCTGACGGTAGATCTCCAGATTCACGTCTTCAAAGATTTGCTTATCGCCGTACCGCTTCCCTAAGTCCTGACACTGCAAAATGTCGTTTCCACCTCGTACATCCGGCGTGAAGCGGAGTTTGATTGTTTTCTCAGCGGTCTCTGGCTTTTCTACGCGTTCAAGGCGGTTGAGCAACTTCTGCCGGCCTTGTGCCTCCCGCGTGCGTTGCCCAGCCATATTGCGACGGATAAAGTCCTCCTCGTGAGCGATATACCGTTGCTGCTTTTTATATTCCCGTTCCTGCGCTATTTTTTCAGTTTGTCTGATTTCGAGATATCTTGTGTAATTTCCGGGGTACTCCTTGAGCTTGTGGTTTCGTAACCCGACAATCTTGCGGGCAACGCGATCCAAAAAGTAGCGGTCGTGAGAAACGATGATGACCGCCCCTCGATATTCGGTATTTAGGAAGTTTTCCAACCACTCAATCGCATTGATGTCCAGATGGTTGGTAGGTTCGTCGAGCAGTAACAAATCCGGATCTTCAAGCAGCAATTTCGCGAGCGCGGCACGGCTTTTCTGTCCACCACTCAAGACACCAATTTTCAAGTTAAAATCACTGTCACGAAGATCCTAACCCGCCCAGCGTTCGACCTGTTTGATATTCATAGTCGTAACCGACCCATTCGTTCGTGCTGCTCTTGCAGCCGAGCATATCTATCAAGCAAATTTGGATCTTCTGCCATATCTTCACTGAGCAGCAGCATCTCATCTTCCAAGCCCCGCCGTTCCTGAAAGACCTTGAACATCTCTTGCCGGAGTGAGCAGTCGGCTTCCAAATTGGGCTCTTGGCTGAGATACCCGATTTGTAGTCGCTTCGCGTACCCAACGCTCCCTTTGAAGTCCTCGATTATACCGGCAATAATTTCAATCAGCGTAGTTTTACCAGTTCCGTTCTTCCCAATCAACCCAATCCGATCACCGTGTTCAATTGACAAAGAGACTTCGTCCAGAATGAGGTAAGGGTCATACGATTTTGTGACTTGGTCTAATCTGACTAATGACATAAAGATCCTTTGTATCGTAGGAGAAGAATAGGGAATCTATTTGAGGCGGGGAGCGTAGCAGAAGGTTTTTGGGGTAGATTAATGTAGTCATAAGCCTCATCCTCGTCGTAAAAATCTTCCTCATCCATGTATTCATTGTCGAGCTCTTCTTCCTCATAGTCAATGTACGCATCGGCGTCCATCAATACATCAAGCTCCCTAGGACTCTCAATGCTTATCCGACAGATCCAGCCATCCCCTTCAGGCGAATGATTAATAAGATCCGGATCCTCCTCCAGCGTGGTGTTGATTTCTTTAATCTCCCCGGTCGCTGGCGCATAGATAGGAAAAGTATTACCATCAGTCACTTCTACTCTGCCCAGTGGCTCATCTTGTTCATATTCGTCGCCACTGGGCAGTTCAATAAAGATAATATTACCATACTCTAGTTGGATGCGCTCGGTGATCCCAACGACCCCGTCATTCTCTCCAACTTCAACCCATTCATGTTGACTTATGTACGTGAATTTTTTGACTTCGCCCTTCAAGAGTTAGTAACACTGCCTGTATACTTGATATCTACACACTCAAGATTTAATACCAATAGATTATACATTCACAGGATCAATCACGTCAATATCAGCGTTGATTCCTCGCAGATTTTTTTGAAAGTTTTCAATTTCCCGTTGGCGAATTTGCAGATGTGCGGTTGCACGTTGACCATATTCGACGTTTACCACCTTTCCTCCTAATCTGCCACACAGTTTGAGGACCGAACCAATCTGTTCATAAGGTGTCCGCACCTGTAGCGTCTTGTAAAAAATCTGAGTTTCAATTTTTGCACTCGCTAAACATTCCCTCGCACATCGACCGTAAGCCCGAATAAGTCCACCGACGCCAAGATTGATGCCGCCGTAGTAACGGACGACAACGCAGATAACATTCGAGAGTTGAGAGGCAACCACAGCTCTTAAAATTGGGGGACCTGCGGAGTTTCTTGGCTCACCGGCATCGGTGGCATATTCGCGCTTTTCACGCCCCCATCCGATATTGTGAGCGTAGCAGTAGTGGGAGGCGTTGGGGTATTTCTCTTGGACGAGTGCCAGAAATCTTTTCGACCCCTGTATTGTATCAACTGATGTGGCAAGCCCAAAAAAGCGCGATTTTTTGACAACCAACTTCAGTTGGGCTGTCCCAACGATGGTTTTGTATTCGTCTGACATAGTAGGCGTGGTACGTGAAATGTGACGCATAATACGAAAAAAATAACGGTTGGTGCAGGTTAGTCTATGTTCTTCTCAAAAACGCTGCTCGATTGAAAATGAGTACACAGATTTACCACTTTCGACGCGGATCTGCTCACCGTCATTTTCCGTCGGTCGTATCTGCGGTGTATAGGCTGCGTTTATATAAATTCCGCTGACCTGTAACCCAAGCCCCAGTGTCAGTCCTTCAGTTTTCCAGAGTCTATCCTCGGAGCCAGCTTGCTCTGTTTCGAGACTAAAGATTGAACCGAACCGCTTTTCGGCGTGACGCAGATAACCTATGCGCCCACCGATGAAATCACGATACCAGACAGTTCCGCCAAAGTTGGTTCGGACACCATCCTCAAAGGGTGGGTTCAGATCCAAACCAATCTGAATATCTACATCTTTATAATGGAATTGGTAACTCCCACCTAGAAGGATATCTCGATGGATGCGATCGGGAATAGAGCTATCGGTGAATGATAATCCGTTGCTCAAGTTTCTAATCATGCCGCCGATGCGGAGGTGTTTGCCCAATTGCTGGATCAGTCCTAAATTATAAGCGTAACCGTGTCCGATATGCCGGCTGCCTTCACCATCCTGTACCTTAGATCGCAGCCATCTGGCATCAGCACCAACAGCAAATCCTCGAAACGGTTTAACTGCATAACTGACTCCAATCGCAAAATCGGTTTCGGGGAAACTGTTCGTTGCTTTTCCAAGGTTATTGACGCGGCTGAATCGTCCCTCATGTCCGATGGCGAAATCGAACCCCAAGCCGCCTGCTGTTCCCAAGGGCATACTATAGTTTATAAACTCAAGCCCTGATGCACGAAGCGCGTACTGGCTGTGGTCTTCGTATCGCTCAACATCGTTCAATTTTGTAATGATGGCAACAGTGCGCGGAAATCGTGAAACGTTTGTGACGAGACGGTTGCTATTGATGAAACTGAGTCCGGCAGGATTGCTGTTAAGGGCATTTATCCCCGAAATTGAACTGACGAAGTTGTCCCCCATCCTCAGATGCTTTGCTGATGCAAGCCTTTTGAGGAACATATTTGTTGACGCGCGAAAATCTTCGTTGATGACTTGGGCTGAGGCGTGATTTTCCCCACCGAAGAGAAGTAACAGTGTGATGAGCGTGATTACAAAGCTGCGTATTGGGTCTAACGTGAGACATGCAAAGTCGCACGATTGGCTCTTATTCATATTTATAGCTGCCCGCAAGGAAGGTATTCGCACACAGATTCCCGGTACATTGATCTCAACAATATCAATACCTATAATCAATTTTCGTATGTTGCGCTTTTGATTCGTTGTACGTAAACAATCAAATCTTCAGTTTTTTAGTAGGGATTTTAATCTGTGCGACGATGAATTGCATCTGTCATTCGAGCAACCTGACACATTGCCTTTACATCGTGGACGCGAACGACGTCTGCACCGTGAGCAATTGCCCACGTGACCGTCGCAGCAGTGCCTTCCAGCCGATCATCTGGATTGGGCAGATTAAGAATCTCCCAATGAATGATTTTCTGGAAGTACCAATAAGGATGGGTTTATCTAGGCTCTGAAACGCATCAAGACAGCGTAAAATCTCTAGATTATGCCCGCCGGTTTTACCAAATCCGATACCGGGGTCAATCATAATCCGGTCGGGACAGACTCCCTCTGCTTGTGCCTTGTCGATCCGTTGTCGAAGAAAAGTCAGAATTTCAGGGATGAGATCGCGATACACCGGCGAGCGCTGCATTGTACGGGGAACACCCTTCATGTGCATGAGAATCAGCCCGGCGTCCATCTCGGCAACAACTCCCGCCATATCTGCGTCGCTTAGCCTGTAATATCGTTGACAATATTCGCACCCGCTTGAAGCGCACTGCGCGCAACAGCGGGTTTATAAGTGTCAATCGAAATAAGTGCCTCCGTCCCGTTTGCAAGGACTTCAATCACCGGTAGGACACGAGCTAACTCTTCATCTGTGGAGACGGGTAAGGCCCCCGGTCGAGAAGATTCGCCACCGATGTCGATAATATCCGCACCATCTTCGATCATCTGGTGGGCGTAGGCAATCGCACGGTTGGTATCAAGATAACGCCCACCGTCAGAGAAGGAATCCGGGGTGACGTTGAGGACGCCCATGATCCGTGTGCATTTCCCGAAAGTAAGCGATTTTCCTCGGCAATTCATGATGCAATCGGAGAAAGTTGAGGACGGGGACCAAGTATCTCTTCAATATCTTCCGTGACGAGTGTTTCGCGTTCGAGCAACCCATCAGCGAGCTTCTTCAGCCCATCAAGGTTCGTTTCAATGAGCTTTCTCGCTCTATTATAGCACTCCATAACAATGCCATGGACAGCTTCATCAATTTCAATCGCTGTTTTGTCACTATAATCTTGGTGATGTGCAATCTCTTTGCCCAAAAAGACCTGCTCTTCACGTCGTCCGAAGGAGAGCGGTCCAAGATCGCTCATGCCCCATTGCGTGACCATCTTACGGGCGATATCGGTTGCCTGTTCAAAATCGTTCTGTGCACCGGTGGTCAATTCACCAAAGATCAGTTCTTCAGCGACACGTCCACCGAGTGCCGTGGTAATACTGCCAAGGAGATATTTTTTGTTGAAGTTCCGACGTTCTTGGATGGGAAGTGCCACCGAAACACCGAGCGATCGTCCACGCGGAATAATGGTGGCTTTATAGTTCGGGTCATTTTCAGGAATAACATGTCGTAATAGGGCATGTCCTGCCTCATGATATGCGGTGGCGCGCCTGTCATCGTCACTGATAACGAGGCTACGACGTTCGGGTCCCATCAGTACGCGGTCTTTGGCTTCATCAAAGAAACTCATTTCAACGGAATCTTTGTCCTCTTTGGCTGCCAGCAGCGCCGCTTCGTTCACCATATTTTCGATATCCGCTCCTGAAAAGTAGGGTGTCGCTTTTGCGAGTCTCTCCAAGTCTACATCTGGGTCCGTTTCAATGCCCGCCGTATGGACTTTGAAAATATCTTCACGCCCTTTGACATCAGGGAGGTCAACGACAATTTGGCGATCGAAGCGCCCCGGACGGAGGAGCGCGGGATCTAACACATCGGGACGGTTCGTCGCAGCGATGAGAATAACGCCCTCAGAGGTATCAAATCCGTCCATTTCTACGAGAAGTTGATTTAGGGTCTGTTCGCGCTCATCATGCCCACCACCAATGCCTGCGCCACGATGTCGCCCAACTGCATCCAACTCGTCAATAAAGATGATGCACGGTGCATTCTTCTTTCCGGTCTCAAACAGATCGCGGACGCGGGAAGCACCGACTCCCACAAACATTTCAACAAAATCAGATCCACTGATACTGTAAAATGGAACATTGGCTTCCCCGGCGACGGCACGCGCAAGTAAAGTTTTTCCGGTGCCCGGCGGTCCCATTAACAGTACCCCTTTTGGAATACGTCCACCCAGTCTCTGAAATTTCTGCGGATCTTTCAGGAACTGGATCACTTCTTCTAGTCCTTCTTTCGCCTCATCACAGCCAGCGACATCGTCAAAGGTAATTTTCGATTCGCTTTCAGAATGTAGTCGAGCTCGGCTTTTTCCGAATGATAAAGCTCGATTGCCCGTGCCTTGCATCTGCCTTGAAATGAAGACCATGATCCCTAGGAAGAGCAGGATTGGCAAGATTGTCGAGCCGAAGATCACAATCCATTGGGGAACAGCCGATGAACGTTCATTATCAAATGGAATTTGATACTCAATAAGTTTTTCTTGAAGTGGGTATTCAGAGTAAAGATCACGACTGGTTCGAAATTCCTGAAACGTTGCTGATTCTCCTCCACCTCTGGGCATTTCATCATCTAGTAGAATGTGTTGTGGCTCTCTGAATTTTCCTTTAATCCACTCTTTACCGATTTCGATTTTTCCTTCAAATAGGTCCTTGCCATTTGGTTGTCGAAGATAGGCATAAAAGTCTGATGCCGCAAGCTGGTGTACCTTTTCCTTACCTGAACTTAAAAAGTGGTACATGGCATAGGCAACAAATGACGCCAAAAACAACCAAACCAAAATACTTTTTGCACTCTTATTCACAACACTCAACCTCTCTTCTATGTCTACAAAAAATTCCGAAGTGATACTTGGGTGGCTAACACTCTTGGACAGCTAAAAGACTATCCATCTGAATTCCACCAATAGTTATTCTATCACTCCGCGCAGTTGAAGTATACCAAATCTACTTTCAAATATCAAGTGAGATCCGCAAGGGATTCTTTTAGTAAATCCAATCAGGATTCATTGGATTCAAGAAATTCTTCAATTCCCGATATTGTTGCGTCGTTCCGATGTGACGGAATTAGGTTTAAAGCAGTCTGTATCCCAGTAGGGAACAACGATCCTCCGGTTTGTGACCGAGAGTCCAAGAGTTGTTCCCTACACTTTGGATTTAGGTCTAAAGGGAGTTTCGATAAGTTCGCTAACCTCTCATGGCACAATTGCTAGCGCACGGACTTCGCCAAACTCATGCGAAAGCTTGGACCACGACGCACCATCATCGGTGCTGCGGAAAAGCTGACCGTTGACGCTACAAGCGAACAACCAGCCGGGCACCTCTGGCTGCTGTGCCAAACACCAGATTGTGCTGTTGGCTGTCAGCCCAAGATCTGCTCGTTCCCACGATTTACCGAGGTTATCGGTGTAGAACAGACCGCCTTCATCTCCGGGGGGACCATTTCCCGCTCCAATATAAACTCGACCTGTACCATTCATCGGAACATACATCGCTGCTCGACAGTAGGGCCAGGGAAGCCCTCGCCGACACTGAGCGGTGTCCACTCATTCATGTCCGTCGTGACGCATACATCGTTATTTGTCGCGGCAACGAGTGCCTTGGAATCGCCGGGGACAACAGTCAGCCCATGAATATCGAGACTGCTTAGTCCTTCGCTGCGCTCTACCCATGTCTCACCGCCATCGGTGGAGAGACGTAGCCCGTCAATCTCAATACCCGCATAGATGGTCTGATCATCCTCCGGATCAATTGAGATCGATGTTACGCGCGGTATGATTGGCACACCCTCACACTCTTCAGCAAGCTCAACACCGAGCTGGTTCCATGTATCCCCGCCATCACTTGATTTGAATAGGGCAGATGGACAGGTGCCTGCGTAGAGGACATCGGGGTTATTGGGATTAATTGCAATTGCCCAGATTTGCAGCCCATCCATAGGGGAATTGATCTGTTCCCAATTATCCCCGCCATTTTGTGTGCGGAAAATGCCGGTTTCTGTTCCCGCAAAGAGGATTGATGAATCATCGGGATTTGCAGCAAAGGGCACGAATATCCGCTTCCGGAAACATTCCGTTACTTGCTCGAGCCCATGAATCACCACCATCATTGCTGCGCCATACACTTTGACCTACCGTTCCTGCGTAAAAAGTTGGTGTTGCCATGTTTAACCTCCTTGAAGCGTAAAACGTGATGCGTAAAAGGAAAACGAAAGAATCTGTTTTCAAGCACCGGCTCTGTTTGTTTCAACTTATCAATGTTACAGAACCGACTGTTTTCCCGTCTGCGTCCTAGCGTCTTTGCAACTTTGCATTTAATTTAGAGAAAAGCCTCTATCTACTCGTTGTGTTTTTTTAGTTCACCGGATCCAACCGATTCCCCCAAGAAGACAATCTCCCACCGGACGCTTTCAGGGGTTATCTCCGGAGAAAGATAAAGGGAATATGTGTAAATAGCTCCATCTTGCACAGCTTTCATTGGGGTTGCTGATATAATGGGCTCTGCATTTTGCACAACCGTGATTTGTGGCGGACTTCCACCAACTGAGTGGTTTGGAACAGCGATGATATCCCAATATCTTGGATGAACGGGATTGGGCAAGACTGTTGCGTTAAACTCTATCTTTTCAATAATCTGCTGTGCGCCATAAGCGTAAGATGATACGCTGTGTCCTGATAGATCGTGCTCGGGTTGGACACTTGGGATAAGAGTGACTTTCCCGACAGCCTGCCCAAAATCTAGGATAAGTAGACTCCCTTTACCCATCTCAGTCAACGACATATCGTGTACTGTCGTCGGCTGTTCACCTTGGAATTCAATTGCTTTGACATCGTAAGGGAGACGATTATCGCCTTCAAAGGAAAGACTCAACTACCATTTCTGGCACTAGGGTAGAAGGGGATATAGTCTGATCCATAGCTAGCAAGTACGTTGTTTTCAACGGACACAGGATATGAACGATGCTCACGGCGGTGCCGGAGCCTTAGTTGCTCATTCTGATAACCGTACTGCCCATCAGCAAATTCGGTATCGTCCAGATAATTTGCGACCTTCCAATCAGCATAGATAACGGGGAAGGTTGCTTCTATACCGCGCGAGTGCAAGGCATTATCGATGCCGGAGATTCCGTTCGCTCGATCTTTCACGATTGCGGCGATCGTTTGTGAACCGCCGTAGTGTTCATGGAGATAAAGCATCCATAAGTAGGCCGCACCGTAATGGGCGAGTTGGCTGCGCGTTCCTTGGGGCCAATCTATTAACGAGATATGTGGATTCTGTTGAAATGATGAGACATGCCCTCTTACTTGGTAGCCACAAACGAACATAGCATATTCAGCGCAGCCTTCATTGATCCAGATTGCTTCATCTGCGTCATGCCGCCAGTGGATGAGATGCGCAAATTCGTGGGCAAGCACACCGAACGCTTTCTCGCTTCCTGCGTTTTGGGGATCGGTGTCCAGATAGAGCATATCGAGCTCATTGCTACGCACCGGAATACCTATCTCCGGGTGTCTCAGAACGCCTCGGTGCTGGTTCACTGGGCTGAAAAACCCTGCGACGAAACTGCTGCCTCGTGTTTCTCCGTCACGAATGTCTAATAAAAGCAGATAGATCCGCTTATCGCCATCAATATCTGGCGGTGCGCCAAAAAGCTCCGTTTCGATTTCATAGATTCCACGATTCAAATCAGCCGGTGCCGCATCATCAAATGCACGACGCACCGAGCGAACCTTTTCTTCATTCACCGTCCGTAACCACTGCGAATCCTCAACGAAGATGTAACAGAACTCTCCAATCGCTCGCAATGTGGATTGAACAATATATTGTTCGTGGGTGTTAAAATTGACCGAGAAGAAGTCCTTGCGATCTCCGAGTGCCAGTTGAGGTGCATTTGGTTGAGCAGGCGCAGAAGGAACTTCAGAAGCATCCTTGAGGACAGGACCGAAATGTTCATAAAAATAGGGAGTGCCATCGATCCAACCATAAGCGGTTGACACTCCCAGCAGAACGTAAAGCGTAATACGTAAAACGCGATGCGTAAAACGTGAAACAGATTGTCCATTCCACACGCCCTGCATGAACTCATGAAACCACGAACCAATGAACGCGCCAGATTGCCATTTCCTCATTTTTCGGGGTTTACTTTTGTCCATGCTTTTTCAGTTTCTCCAGAATCGCGGTATTACCCGGTGATAGTTGAATCGCTTTTTGCCACGCTGCGACCGCTTCTTTCTTGAGTCCTTTTCTTAGATAAACCTCCCCCAGATGATCTTGGACTTCTACGCTATCCGGCATGTAGATAACTGCTTTTTCGAGTTGCTTCAATGCGTCATTCAGTTTGCCCTGCTTGAAATATACCCAACCGAGGCTATCCAAATAAGCACCATTTGCTGGAGATTTTTTCAAAGCTTTCTGGATTAGCCCCACAGCTTCGTCTAAGTTAGTTCCACGTTCGGCGAAGAAATATCCGAGCGCGTTGTAAGCCTCTTCACGTTCGGGTGAGAGTGCAATTGTTGTTCTGAGATAGCGTTCTGCTTGTTCAGGGTTTCCAATCTCTTGGTAAGCAATTCCAAGCCAGTAGTTTGTATCGGGGTTATCGGGTGTTGTTTCTAACGATTTTTCTAAAACTTCAATTGCCTCGTTTTCCCGTTGGAGGACGACGTAAAGCCTCCCAAGACGTGCACGAAACTGTGCTAGCAAATCATTGTCGTGTTCGTGGTTAGCGGGTGGGGCAAGTCGTCGCAGTTCAGAATAAGAGTGAACTGCTTTCCGGAGATTTTCTGCTGCAGCCTCTAACTGATCCTCTTGATATAACTGATAATAATGCTCAAAGCACAATTTCCACAGTGCATCATGCGCTCGCCATAGGTCGCGGTTGATTTTGATTGCACGCTCGTAAGCGGTGATTGCTTCCTGCTTATTGTCCAACTGGTCATAGAGGCTGCCTAACCGTAAATAGAACGCTGGCTGATAGGGCATGATGCGAATCAGTTCTTTGAAAGCGTTGGCGGCAGATTGGTAGTCTCCCATCTGCTCTGAAATTTCCCCAAGGTAGTGGTACGCACTGAAAGGACGTCCATTTTTCTCAAATCCGTAATGGTCGGGATCCAGTTCGACGACTTTTTGGAAGGTCGCAACAATATCGCCCCATTTATCTTTGTCTTTTGCGTTTCCGTATCGCGAGATCATAACCCTGCCCCAGCAGGTAATAAGGCATTGGCTTTTCGGGATCAATTTCAATGGCTCTACGGCAGTGTTGCTCCGCAGTTGGGAGGTCGTATATATCCATGCTCAAGCTCGCCATTTGAGTATGGACAAAGGCTGAAGCTTCATGTTCACGTAGAATCTGCTGATACTCTTTTTTTGCAGGAAACAGTTTAGTTGTCACCCGGAGATAGGTGGCGGGAATCAAGTGGGCATAAACCCGCTTCGCACGCTCATATTCGGGACGTAACGGTTTATCAACGATCCGACCGTTATCCACCGTTGACTCTGATCCTGCCGTGTCAGAAGCGTTCAGTTGTGCATTTAAATTCACCACTATCAGGATAGCAAGCGATATCGCTGATAAACGTATCACATTAAGACCTTTCTACAGGTGGCTTATCAACTTTCGTCAGTTTCGGATTCGTCATCATTTTGGACTTCCTCACCATTTTGGGGGATTTTTCCGACATCAACAACAATCTCCTCTTTCCGTAAGGACATTAAACGCACACCCTGCGTATTTCTCCCGATCGTGCGGATATCGTTGACCACCATGCGTGTTAACATGCCGTTTGAATTTACAATAATCAGTTCGTCATTGTCCGCCACCATTTTCATTGCGACAACGGGCCCGTTGCGGGCGCTTGTTTTAATCGCAATCACGCCTTTTCCGGCACGTCCCTGCAAACGATAATTCGCCAATAGCGTACGTTTGCCATAGCCGTTTTCCGTCACGATTAACACGGTCTCGCCCTCATCAACCGCAGCGACCATACCGACGACAAAATCGTCTTTCTCCAAACGGATTCCACGAACACCCATTGTGGCCCGCCCCAGTTTCCGAACTTCTTCTTCATTGAAACGGATGGATCCCCCAGATCGCGTGACCAAGAGAATATTGTGATCGCCTTCAGTCAATTGTGCCCCAATGAGTTTGTCTCCTTCGTCGAGTTTGATTGCAATAATTCCGGCAGAATTTGGTCTGCTAAAGACCGCGAGGCTGCACTTCTTGACAATACCTCTCTCTGTTGCCATAAAAACAAACCGTTCTTCATCAAACTCGCGCACCGGTACAAATGCGGTAATCTTCTCATCGTTTTCTAACCGCAGCAGATTGACAATTGCTTGCCCCGATGCAGTCCGACCCCGTTCGGGAATCTCGAAGACCTTCAGCCAATAGCATTTGCCCCGATCCGTAAAGAAGAGGATATATTGGTGGGCTGATGCGATAAAGACCTGCTCGGGATAATCCCCTTCCTTGCTCTGCATCCCGATCACCCCAACCCCGCCTCGATGTTGACGACGATAGGTGGTGATTGGCACCCGCTTGATATACCCTTCGTGGGAAATAGCCACAACCATCTCTTCATCAGCGATGAGGTCTTCAATATTAAACTCGGTCGCTGCATCAACGATTTGGGTTCGTCGTTCGCCGGCGTATTTGGCTTTTAGCTCTAATAATTCCTCTTTGATAATATTAGTAATGAGAATTTCACTACCAAGGATTGTCCGCAACTCTTCAATCTGTTCGATAAGGTTTGCGTACTCGTCGTTAATTTTCTGTCGTTCAGTCCTGTCAATTGGCGAAGCGTCATGGTTAAGATTTCACTCGCCTGCACCTCTGAAAGGTCATAATTCTCTATTAATAGGTTTCGGGCATCTTCGGGAGATTCCGCGGTTTGAACAATGTCGATCACATCTTCAATGTTGTTTAAGGCGATGCGGTACCCTTCCAGAATATGTGATCGTCGTTCACAGACGTCGAGATCGTATTGAGTCCGACGGCGAACGACCTCTCGACGATGTACGAGGTAGTAACTCATGATCTCCTTCAGAGACAGTACCTTGGGCAACCCATCAACGAGGCATAGCATAATCGCACTGTAGTTGGTTTGCATCTGCGCATGCTTGTATAGCTGGTTCAAAATCACCTGTGCAATCTCGCCCCGTTTGAGTTCAACAATAACCCGCATGTTGTGATCGGACTCGTCGCGGATATCGGAGATTCCTGTGATTATCTTACCGGCGACAAGATCATACATCTTCTGAAGTAAGTGATTTTTCTTAACTTGGTACGGAATCTCTGTGATGAGGATGCGCTCTCTGCCCTCTTTTGTTCGCTCAATGACCGCTTTTCCTCGGACGGTGATTGAGCCTCTGCCATTGGCGTATATGTCACGAATACCGGCGCGTCCGACAATCTCGGCTGCTGTTGGGAAGTCGGGACCAGGGATATGCACCATGAGGTCTTCAAGGGTTGCTTCTGGGTTCTCCAGCAAAATGCATTAACCCATCAACGATCTCTCCTAAATTATGCGGCGGAATTCGTGTCAAGTATCCCACGCCAATACCGGTCGTGCCGTTGACTAGCAAGTTTGGCAATCGCGCCGGAAGCACGGTCGGTTCAGTCGTGGATTCCTTGTAATTCGGTTGGAAATCGACGGTATTTTTGTGGATGTCTGCCAACATCTCATCCGCGATCCGCATCAAACGGCATTCTGTGTAGCGCATTGCCCCCGGTGGGTCGTCGTCAATTGACCCAAAATTTCCCTGTCCGTCCACCAAAGGGTAACGCATGGCAAAGTCCTGAACTAGTCCAACCAATGTATCGTAGATTGGACCGTCGCCATGCGGATGGAAGTTCTTCATGACCTCACCAACGACAGCCGCGCACTTGTCATAGGAACGACCTGCCGTGAGGTTCATCTCTCCCATAGCGTAGAGGAGGCGTCGCGTACTGGGCTTCAATCCATCCCTTAGGTCAGGGATCGCCCGGTTGGTGTTGACGCTCATCGCGTAGGTGAGGTAGGATTCCCTTAACTCATCCTCAATATATCGCGTGACAATATTAGTATTTTCATCGTTTCGTGTTAGCACGTTCTGCTTTACTCCTTAGTATAGCTTACCGTCAAGTGAATGTTCTAGAACACTCCAATTTCTTGAACCGTGATTAGTATCTCTTCTTGCTGAAATTGAGATTTTAAGGTCTCTTTGTATTCCTCAAAAAATTGGGTTGTTGACTCGGAAGTTCAAAGTCAATAATGGAGAGGCAAGTAAATGTCGTATTTTTTCACTTGGACTAACAACGGTGTCTATCTCCTCAAATGGAAGTTGTTTTTCTTTTAGTATTTGTAGGTGCCGATCCGAAATCAGATAGACGTAATCTTTGGACACTCGCGTGACATGTCCTTCTTGGAACAACAATTTCCAAGCTTTGTGCCATGTTTGTCTAGGAATTTTTATTTTAATCATTTTTCTGGTCATTTTGAACCTTTATGGTTCAGGGTGGATCGGGTCAACCCAATAGACTTCCTCCGGTGGCTCCACCGGTTCAATGTCCAAGTTGATAACAATCGGCTCTTGACCGCTTCGCACCAAGACGCAGGAGAGGGGTTCGTCCGTGCTGGCGTTAATTTCTTGGTGCGGTACAAAGGGCGGTACATAGATGAAATCGCCAGGACCCGCCTCTGCGACAAATTCAAGCTGCTCTCCCCACCGCATACGCGCGCGTCCATTCACTACGTAAATCACGCTCTCCAACGCTCCATGGTGGTGTGCGCCAGTTTTTGCGTTCGGTTGAATATTCACCGTGCCAGCCCAGAGCTTGTTCGCCCCGGTGGTCGCACGATTGATGGCAGCGGCACGGTTCATGCCGGGAGTCTGCGGCGTATTCATATCAAGTTGATCGCTGCGGACAATTCGGATTCCACTGTCACGCCAATTCACGACATCATTTGACATCATTACGCCCCATATAGGTCGAGATTCACCTGACTCCCATATTTTTCGATAAAGACACGCCGTGGATCAACATCATCGCCCATGAGCAGGGTAAACATCCGATCTGCCTCGACAGCATCCTCCATCTTGACCTGAAGCAGGATTCGAGATTCGCGGTTCATGGTCGTGTCTTTCAACTGATCTGCGTTCATCTCCGCAAGCCCTTTGTAGCGGGTAATACTGGTACCACGTCGCCCAATCTCCTCAATGGCACCCAGCATTTCCCATACGGTATTCGATTTTCGAGGCTCCCGGTCACCGTCTTGGATGGTAAAGGTCGAATTACCGTTACTATTCTCGATCCCATTTGAGCGATCAAAATCGTGAGGCACTATATCATATCTGTTTAGCCCTTCAATGAGCTTATCCAACTCTCGGATTTCGGACATATCTGAGACATCTTCAATCACCACCTCGCTTGTCTCCTCGAGATCTGCAAGCTCCAGCTGAGAATTTGTATTCTGTTCAATCAGCTGATCGATATCTTCATCCTCAAAACGGTAGAATTTTCCCCCATCCGTTTGAACTAGGAGTAAGGGGACGGTCTCTTCATCGCGAAAACGTTGACCAAAAATACGATCTGTATCAATCTCTTTTCGCCCTAACTCGCTTAATAAACTCTCAATTTTTCGGATGGTCTCAAGAATTGTGCGAAACTGTTTTTCTGTGTACGGTTTATCACGCCGGCTGTTGGTCAGTTTCGCGCTTTCCATCGAAGCTTCCAAGAGATAATCATTCATCTGTTCGTCGTTTTGGAGGTATCGGGCGCGACGTCCCTTCCGAATTTGATACAGTGGTGGTTGAGCGATGTACAGATGTCCTTCCAGAACCAATTGGGGCATCTGACGGAAGAAGAAAGTCAAGAGCAAGGTGCGAATATGTGCGCCATCAACATCAGCATCAGCCATGATAATCACCTTGTTATAGCGCAACTTCTCCAGCGTAAAATCTTCTTGACCAATCCCCGTTCCCAACATAGTGACAATGTCGATGATCTGATCGTTCTTGAGAATCTTATCTAAGCGTGCCTTGGCAACGTTGATGCCTTTTCCCTTTAATGGCAATATTGCTTGAAAACGCCGGTCACGTCCTTGTTTTGCTGTCCCACCGGCTGAATCGCCTTCAACGAGAAATGCTTCGCACAGTGCGGGGTCGCGTTCAGAACAATCGGCAAGTTTGCCGGGCATTGATGCGGAATCCAATATCCCCTTCCGGCGGATGACTTCCCGTGCCCTTCGAGCAGCGTCCCGTGCTTGCGCGGCTTGAATACTCTTTTGGATGACCTTTTTGGCAATGTTTGGGTTTTCTTCGAGATAGGCTTTTAACTTTTCATTGACGAGCGCTTGCACAATCCCCTCAACCTCAGTATTCCCCAATTTTTGTTTTGTCTGTCCTTCAAACTGTGGTTCAGGCACCTTCACACTAATGACAGCGGTCATTCCTTCACGAATATCCTCGCCTGACAAAGTAATCTTTGTGTTCTTTAGGAGGTCATAAGACCTCGCATAAGCGTTGAAAGTCCGTGTAAATGCGCTTTTGAAACCGCTCTCATGAAATCCACCTTCGGGGGTGCGGACATTATTGGCGTAGGAAAAGAGATTTTCGGAATAACCGGTATTGAATTGCAGCGCAATTTCGACCGTAACATCATCTCTGATCCCCTCTATGTAAATGGGATCTTTGTGGAGAACCTCTTTGTTTTGGTTATGATATTGGACAAATGACGAAATACCGCCCGCATACTGAAACACACGAGTTTCCCTCTCCTTACCGTCTTCAGTGCGTCGCTCGTCTTTGAAAACAATCTTAATACCACGATTGAGAAATGCAAATTCGCGGAGGCGTTCTGCTAAGACATCATGTGAGAAGTAAATGGTTTCAAAGACTTCTGAATCTGGCATGAAGGTTGTCGTTGTACCTGTTTTTTCGCTCACGCCGACAACTTCAACTTTTGTCAAAGGTATACCGCGCGCATACTTTTGCTGATGTACCTTCCCATTTTGCCTAACTTGGACATGGATCCATTCTGATAGGGCATTCACAATAGAGGCACCAACACCGTGCAAACCGCCAGCTGTTTTATATCCTGAACTTGCGCGTCCGTCGAATTTTCCGCCGGCATGCAATGTCGTCATCACAACCTGTAACGCAGAAACGCCGCTTGCATGTCTACCGACTGGAATCCCACGCCCTTGATCACTCACAGTTGCGCTGCCATCGGCGTGGAGGATAATTTCAACCACGGAACCGAAGCCGGCAGTAATCTCGTCAATTGAATTATCGACTAACTCTTTGATCAGGTGGTGTAGCCCTGTGGGTCCGGTGCTACCGATGTACATACTAGGACGTTTGCGAACTGCTTCTAATCCTTTAAGTACCTGGATACTTTTTGCTGTGTAAGAGGAAGCCTCCCCCATATATCTTTACTCCTTTCATCAACTTCTATTACTTATCTTCAATTAAAGCACGTTGGCTCTGTTTGATAAAAAGTCGCTTTAAGCGTGCTTTTAAATCCGGATCTTCGACCGATGCAACGGTCTGATCAATGCGTTTTAATGTCTCCGTATCTAATTCAGCAGTCTCTAACTTTAGACGTTTGGGACGGTGAAAACGTTGACTTTTGGGAGACTTTGACGAGTGAATCGGTTTAACAGAAGATTCTAAGGTTTTCACCGCAAGAAAATTGACGGCTTTATTGATTTTGGGAATTATTTGCCCTCTCAACATCTGAAGTTCGTTGACCCAGACATGAGCGGATGCATAAACGGTTAGTTTACCGTTAACCAGTGAAATCGGTTGGGTGTTGCGAGCAATCAACGCACCGACAACTTCCTTCCAAGCGGCAAAGACTTTTACTTCAAGAACTTTGTGATCCAATCCATAATCACGAATAAGTCCATCAAGAAGTAGATCGATGCGTTCTGTTTTCTCAGTTGACTTGTCCATCATGCACCGTAAACACGCGGCAATCACCTAGCTCTGGCACCCATGCCTCCTGCCGCGTTGAAGTGATAAATGTTTGCGCATTCAATCGTCCTAGCAAGCTAAATAAAAAGGACGAACGCTCCTCATCCAACTCTGAGAAAACGTCATCCAATAGAACGATAGGAGTTTTGCCTGTGGTTTCACGTATTAATTCCAATTCCCCAAGTTTGAGAGCTAAGGCAATTGTTCGTTGTTGCCCCTGCGATCCAAAGGCTTTTGCTTCCTGAAAGTACATCGCTCCGGCGGACTGTGCTTCCAATATTAATTTGAAATCGTCCCGGTGTGGTCCCACCGAAGTCATACCACGCAGAATATCGTAAGATCGGGAAGATTGTAGCCCCCGGCGAAATAGTTCTGTCGCCTCTTGCTCCATCGCACCATCAATCTTTTCAGGAGAAGGTTGGTATTTCAATTCGAGTATTTCACGATTTCCGGTTAATTCAGCGTGCTTGGCTTGAACGTAAGTCTTTAATTGGTCAAAGATTCTCACGCGTGTTCGGATGATAGAGATTCCTTCAGCAGTGAGTATATCATCCCACGGATCGAGGAAGTCAGGGCTAGCCTGTTTCGATCGAATTTGTTTTAGCAACTCGTTGCGCTGCTTGAGCGCAAATTGGTAGTTTTGGAGAGAATTCAAGTACGCCGAATTGATTTGGGAAATCAGAAGATCGATAAAACGCCGACGGTCTGCCGGCGAACCTTTGACCAAAGTGAGTGATTCAGGGGAGAAAAAAACAACGTTGAACTGACCTATCCACTGAGAAAGTTTTTTCTGAATAATCCCATTGAACTTGAAACGCTTCTTACCACTCAACTCGTTCGAGGCTTCAACCGTCATCAAGTTTAATGGCTGCAGATCGTGAGGTTCTGGATTCGGAGGCGAACCATCTGTAGCGGCAATCTTCCCTTTGAGGTAAAACCAACTTTCGTGGTGCCGTATCAATTCATTATCAGGATAGGTGCGGTGTGATTTCGCCGTGCTGAGGAAATAGATTGCTTCTAGTAGTGTTGTTTTCCCCTGCGCGTTTTCTCCAACAATCAAGTTCACTCGATCGGTGAATTCAACTTCACAATCAGCATAACTACGAAAATTACGCAACAAAAGTTGGTTTAGTCGCATTGTCGTAAGGCACTTTTAGTGTGCGCGAAGAGCCTGTTCAGTGAAAGAACTCTATTCTTTAGATTTGGAAACTGTTATGAATCAAGCCGCATCGGCATGATTAAGCAGAGATGCCCATCATCGCCAGCAGGTTTTAAGACAGCCGCACTGAGGGAATCTTTGAGTTCCAAACGGAAATCTTCGGCTTGGATATGTCCCACGGCTTCCACGAGGAAACGCGCATCAAAAGCGATCTGAATCTCCCCATCACCACTTTCGACATCTACCGTTTCATACGCCTCTCCCAGCTCGGGTGCCTTAGCAGAGATTCTCACTTTACCGTCCTGAACATCCAAACGAATTGAGTAGGTTTTCGGATTGGATAACAGTGCCACTCGCCTCAACCCACCCAGCATCTTATCGACATTAAGTGTCAGGTGAACCTCGTTATCACTGGGGATAATCTGTTGGTACTTGGGATATTCTCCCTCAACCAATCGAGAGGTCAAAGTGGAATCATCATCAGCGAAAACAATCTGGTTTTCTAACAAGCAGACTTTAACCTCCGCTGATTCTGCAAAGGTTTTGGTAATCTCCCGGACCGCTTTGAGTGGAACGATAATTCCTATCGGTTCTTGAGGTGGCGGTATCAGTGCATCACTAGATGCGACAGCAAGGCGTCGTCCGTCAGTTGCAACAATCTGAGTTATTTCGGGTGTCAGATCAAAATAAAGTCCATTCAAGAAGTATCGCGTTTCCTCAGTGGAAGCAGAAAACTCGGTTTTATCAATCATCGAACAGAGCAATTCACCATCAATTGTAAAAAACGCTCCGCTAATTGAGGGAAGCGCAGGAAACTCATCATCAGGAAGTCCGATAATTTTATAAACGCCTTCTCCACAGGTAATTTCGATTCGATCGTTTGCCGTTGTTGAAAGCCTTATTTCTTGGTCTGGCAACTCACGTACAATTTCAGACAGCTTTCTTGCTGATACGGTAATGGCACCTTCGTCAACGATAGTACCGGGGACAACGGTCTGAATGCTAACTTCAAGATCGGTTGCTGCAATTTCGATTTGTCCGTTCGTTGCACGAATCAGGACATTCGATAATATTGGAAGGGTATTCCTACCAGCAGCTACACTTTGTAATACTTGAATACATCTAAACAGATCTTCTTTTGTGAAAATCAATTGCATCATCTTTCTCCTAAGAAAATTATGTTTTCTAAGTTAAATCTTCATAAATACTTTCTGACAAATATGGTCACATATATCTTATCTACTCTTTATCTTATTAATATATATATAATTAATAGTAGTAGTAGGGGATGTGGATATGTGGATAACTCCCTTAAACCCGCGCCACGACTGGTCGGAAGCCTGTGGACGAATTGTGGATAACTTTTAAAGTTATCCACAAGTTATCCACAGGCCCAAAGTTATCCACATCTATCCACAAGTTATCCACAAGTTATCCACAGGTTTATCCACAGGTTATCCACATTAACAATTTGAAGAATATGTTTCCATTATTGAATATCTTCGATTAAAAAGTTAATTGTTTGGTACAGTTCCGCGTCTGCTCGGATACTTTCTTCAATTCGGTTATTAGCGTGTAAAATGGTCGTGTGATCTTGCCTGCCGAAAGCATCTGCGATTTCCATCAGGGAAAGGTTGGTTAGTTGGCGGCAAAGATACATGGCAATTTGTCGGGGAACAACAATTGCTTTTGTACGTGTAGAGGATTTGAGGTCACTGATTTTGAGGCGAAAATAGCCCGCTACCACTTTTTGAATATCTTCTGCCGTGATAGCTTTAGAGTTAATTCGGGGTGCCGGTGTGGCGACGTTGTTTAACACATTACGAGCAAAATCGACTGTCAATTCCTCATTAAAAAGACTTGCTTCTGCGGCAACCCTAATGAGTGATCCCTCTAGGTCCCGAATGTTTGTTTGAATCGCTTCGGCAATGTAGCTTAAAACGGAGTCGGGAACATTTTCCAAATTTTGGTCTTCACATTTCTGGCGAAGGATAGCGATCCTTGTTTCAAATTGTGGTGGACTGATGTCTGCAACCATTCCCCACTCAAAACGGGAGCGTAAGCGTTCTTCAACGGTTTCAAGGTTTTTCGGTGGGCGGTCGCTTGTCATCACAATATGGTTTGAATTTTGGTGAAGTTCATTAAAAGTATGGAAAAATTCTTCCTGAGTCCCCTCCTTACGTTGTAAAAATTGAATATCATCAATAAGGAGCACATCGACCGTCCGATATTTGCTTCGGAAATCGAAGGCGGTTGTGCGAGTGATGATAGAGTCAATATATTCATTCATAAAGGTCTCAGAAGAGATATAGAGTACTTTCTGCTTGGAATGAACCTCTTGGATCCGGTTGCCGATTGCGTGCAGAAGGTGGGTCTTACCCAATCCCACACCGCCATAGATGAAAAGCGGGTTGTAAATCTTCCCGGGATTTTCTGACACAGCAAGTGATGCCGCATGACTCAAACGATTGCCTGTTCCTACAACGAACCGATCGAAAGTATATTCGGGGTTAAGGGTTGTATCGGTCGAGGGGGCATCATCATCAGGTTCAGTAGCAGGGGTAGATGAGACCGAAGGTTCAGGGTGCCTTTTTCCATCGGGCTGTGCAGCAATGATTTTGAGCCGACAGTTTGCGCCAATCTGTTTCTCTAGGAGACCGTTGATATCAGGAAGAAAACGGCTTGCAATTTGCTCGTGTGTATACACACTCGGAACTGAAACTGTCAGTTCACTTTCTGTGAGAGCCATTGGTTTGGCTTGACGCAGGTAAACATCTTCTCGAATGGTGTCGCCTAACTCAGACAGAATTTTCAACCAGATTTGATCCGGGGTATACCGCATTATATTAATTCCTATAATTGGAGGGTTCCTTCAGGGAAATTCAAGCGATATAGCAATAAACTATTGATGTAAAAAGGTTGGGTTTCCTAACTGATTTGCTTGCTAAACAACTGGAAACCGAAATGAGGAAAAAGATCGTTACTACAAAATTGACAACGCGCGAAGGACGAAAATTATTTGCTCTAATCACAAGTTATCCACAGGTTATCCACAGGTTATCCACAAATTCTTCACCTACAGAAAGGCGAGGATTACCGGGGGCTGTCAGCCATTGTTCGGTGGGGATTAGATTTAGTTTCTGTCCTTAAGTAAATTTGCTTTAGTATATCATGAAACATGGTGTAAAATCAAGCCAAAATCCTATCTATCGGTGGGAAAAAGGCTTGACAAATCCTAACCTGATAGACTATCATCCCTTCGTTTTGAGTTGATTGTTTGAAAAATTAAAATTAGTTAGGAGTAGGTACTGATGAAGCGTACATATCAACCTCACCGTCGCAAACGAAAAAATAAGTTTGGCTTTCGTAAACGGATGTCTACGCGGGATGGCCAGAAGATTCTCTCTCAACGTCGTGCGAGAGGTCGAAAAGTCCTCACCGCTTAACAGGATTCACGCCAATGATGTTGCCCCTCGGAAAACTCAAGATTGATCTGTTGGAGCAGCTTTTACCTCAACCGGATCGGGACACTCGCGTCATTGTTGGACCGAAAATTGGGGAGGACGCTGCTGTAATAGACTTTGGCGAATCGTATCTGGTTGCTAAAACGGATCCGATTACCTTTGCAACCGATGAGATTGGCTGGTATCTTATCTGCGTCAACAGCAACGATATTGCAACCATGGGGGCGGTTCCAAAGTGGTTGTTGACGACGATTCTTCTACCGGAAAACCGGACGACCGAAGCATCGGTGCGCCGTATCATGGAACAGATTAACACTGCGTGTAATCATTTTGGCATTACACTGTGCGGCGGACATACTGAAATTACTTACGGTTTAGACCGACCAATTGTCATTGGGCAAATGCTCGGCGAAGTCGGGAAGGACAAGCTAATCGTTTCATCGGGGGCGCAAGCGGGGGATGATCTAATATTGACGAAAGGGCTTGGCATTGAAGCCACGTCAATCATCGCCCGCGAGTGTGAAGCCGATCTATTGGCGAAGTTTTCTCCCACTTTTCTGAATCGAGCAAAACAGTATTTGACCTCACCGGGAATTTCAGTGCTGGAAGAGGCACTGATTGCTGTTGAAACGGGTGGTGTCCACGCAATGCACGATCCAACGGAAGGCGGCGTCGCGACAGCCATCCACGAGCTTGCACATGCTGCGAACTTGGGGGTGGTTGTCTGGCAAGATGCGCTACTCATATCGGATGAGACAGCGCGACTTTGTCATGAGTTGAATCTGAATCCGCTAGGAGTTATCTCCTCTGGTGCGTTGCTGATTGCGGCGGACCCCACGAAAAGCAACGAGATCGTGTCGGCGATTACTGAACGCAATATCCCCTGTCAAATTATCGGCCAGTTGCTACCGCCGGAGAGCGGTTGCTGGCTTGAGGTGGATAGCCAACGTTGTCCACTCCCTATTTTTGAGACGGACGAGATTACGAAGGTCTTTAGTGAGTGAAGGGGAGGCGACGAAATGAAAACGTTATTTGTTGCTTTTTTGGTTGGGGGTTGTTGTTTTCTGTCTGCCTGTAATCTTCGCACAGGTGGTAATAATATAGAGAAGCATAAGGAAGCGGTTGCCTTCAAACTGGACTCTGCGGAAGTATATAAGGATCTTGGGGCTTCCTACTTGGAGCAGGGTAAACTCGACAAAGCTATTGTAGAATTCAAAAAGGCGGTCCAGATTGCCCCTCGCTTCGTCGAGGCACACTACTTGCTCGCTGATGTCTATTCTCTCAAAGGCGAGGGATTGTTATCACGCAAATCTCTTGAGAGAGCGATGGGTTTGGAAGGAAGCTACATTATTGATACTAGGAGAGGGATAATGGATGGACTCATACTATTATAGAATCTACCCCATCTGCTGTTATGGAGTCTGACGAGTCAATAAAACGTACCTTCCCTCCTGAATTTTTTGAAGATCCAGCCAAAATAGATGTACCCCGCAGGTGGAAGGCTCTACCTAAGTAGCCAACCGTGGAAACGGTGATCAATGCCAAGAGAGTTTAACGTTCCCCTTTTCTACCGAAGCCCCATCATTTCTGTGGTGAAGCAAGCCCGCCGGGTGACCGATCCTCGCAAACGTGACCTTACCCCTTCTGTCTTGGACTTTGGTCCGGTGCGTTTCAAGATTGCGCGTCACTTTGGGTTCTGCTATGGGGTGGAGAACGCAATCGAAATTGCCTACCGGGCGCTGGAGGAGAATCCGGATAAACGGATCTTCCTACTGTCTGAGATGATTCACAATCCTCACGTCAACACAGATCTCCGTGAGCGGGGTGTGCGGTTTCTCTGCGAAACGTCGGGCAAGCAATTAATCCCTTTCGATGAATTGATGCCCGCGGATGTGGTTATTGTGCCTGCCTTTGGAACGACGCTGGAAATACAGTCTAAACTGAATGAGCGTGGCATCAATCCTTACGCTTACAACACGACCTGTCCTTTTGTGGAAAAGGTGTGGAAGAAAAGTGAGGAGATTGGCAAGCAAAATTACACAATCGTAGTGCACGGCAAGCGATACCACGAAGAAACGCGAGCGACATTTTCCCATGCGAAATCGGGAGCACCCGTAGTGGTTGTACTGAATCTGGTTGAAGCGAAGAACCTTGCTAAAGTGATATGCGGGGAAGCTGACCGAGAGTTTTTCTTTGAATATTTTGCGGATAGCTACTCCCCCGGCTTTGAGCCAGACCGTGACCTGAAACGTATCGGTGTTGTCAACCAAACGACGATGCTAGCGACCGAAACACAGGCGATTGCAGACCTACTTCGGCGGGCGATGGTAGACCGATACGGTGCGGAACGTGTTGACGAACATTTTGCCGATACTAAGGATACGCTGTGCTACGCGACCAAAGAGAATCAGGACGCGACGCTCGCTCTCATCGAAGACCGTGGCGACTTAGCCTTGGTGGTGGGTGGATACAATTCCTCCAACACCAGCCACCTTGTAGAGTTGTGTGAGACTAAAATGCCGACGTACTTCGTCCGCGACGCCGGGGAGACCGAATCGCCTCGGTCCATCCGTCACTGGGACATTCACGCAAAAACTGTGTGCGAAACGACCGATTGGCTGCCGATGCACTCTACTGATGACGGTCCCGTTGATATTATCCTGACCGCGGGGGCTTCTTGTCCTGATGCTTTGCTTGATGAGGTGCTGTGCAAAGTTGTCTCGTGGTTTCCTAGAACCCTGTTGGTTGATGATGTTCTTGCACCCTACCGGAACGATGAAGGCTCCAATCGGTAACGAATTGGGAAAGTTTCCGCACTGGCTAGTTAGCGCGGATGATTTTCCATCCCTCCTCCGTGTCTGCTAAGACCAACGAAAGGGCACCAGAAGTCTGTTCGGTTTTTCCATTGTCTTTCGGTGTATACTGGAGTGTGTAGATTCCGTTGACAACGATGGTATCATCGATTACATTCCGGTGGATGTTGATCCCTGTTAGTGTCATGTTGATCTGATGGTGCATTTCAAAAAAATCAGCCGCTCTGGCTTGAATATCATTATATGTCCGTCCCACTGGAATTGTAGTTTGCTGAGAAGCAAGACATGACCTTCTCAAGATTGGCGTTGTCGTATCCCTCCTCATATCGCTTTAACACCATCTTTATCAACTCCTCGTCGCTCGGCGGCACATCTGCCTGTGGGGCGAGTGCTTGAGCCAACTTCTGCGCCGTTTGACCTGTTGTTATTGGGTATCCCCACACTTCCAATTCCATGACTCGCGCAAGCCCTTTGACTTCGTAAACAGGTTTTTCCCGCGACATATACTGATAAATCCGCTCTGTATCATTTGTTGACACAGGTACAAGGCGGATGTGTTGGGCAAACAGCTTGCCACGAACCTCGTGCACTCGTTTCCCTTTGGTGTTATCCCTTGCTGTGTACTGTCGGTCTTTCGTATCACCTGTTGGAATCAATCCCCAGCCTGTTCCGTGCCAATATTCAATCCGGTAGTCTTTGATGCCGTACTTTATGGCAGGATACTGCTCGGAATCGATTGTGTACATGACAATTCGCCGGATGTCAATAGGTTCGGGCAGATTGATTCGCACATACGGTCGTCTATTTAGATCTGAAGTGCGTAGATGTTCCAAAGTACACCCCCAACCACTGCCTTCATCCCACGTTTCCGAAGAGGTGTCGCCATCAATCACTTCTTCGGGTAGATGATTGGGGAAGTGTTGTGAGGCTTCAGCGGCTGCGCCCTTACTGAGAAGCGCGAAATTGTTTAGTTCTGGGGGCGGTTCAAAGATCGAGCTTTGTAACGTTTGGGTTTGGCAACCGGTCGCGATAATGAACAAAATCCCAACACCAAGACAGTAGTAGGTTTTGGATAACATTGTCACTACTCCTTTCAACTAAAGATGGTAGGCAAATCTATACCGTCGCAGCCACACAAATTATAGCTAACCCGTTCGATGTTGTCCACAGGAATCTGCTTGTACTCGGATTCATCCAGAATCAGCTACCATTTTCGCATTTGTCTCGGCTGAATCTTGCTCCACGAGAGACTTTGTTACATATTTCTATGTCCAACTAAAAACGGTTGATAAAGCAAGCGAATTATGATATAATGTAGCCAATCTCTGCTCCATAATTGACTGATTATGAATTTTGGTATTGTTATTATGAGGGAGATGCAGGAGATTTTTTCTCTGCGAGTAAATATCAGTCAAAATTTAGATTGGAGCCATTCGTCCAAAGGGAGGTACGAAACCATTGAGTCAATACGAAACTATTTTTATTATTAATCCAGATCTAGATGAAAGCCAAACAAACGACGTTATTGAAGGCGTCAAGACGGCTATTGGATCTGGTGGAGGTAAGGTTCTAAAGGTAGATCCATGGGGGAAGAAAAGGCTCGCTTATGCAATTAAGCAGCACAATGATGGCTATTATGTGTTGATTGTGTTTGAAAGTAGCCCTGAGTTTGCAACTCAACTGAATGGTCACTATCGAATTACGGAACGGATCATCAAGCATATCGTTGTACAATTTGAGGGGGATCTAACCGCACCTGCTCCGAGCCATCCGTCGGCAGCACAGGAAGAAAGAAGCAGATCGACAGGTACTCGTTCTTTTAGAGAAGATGAGGATAAATATTTTTAATGCTATTGATATGGCTAATGGAGTATAGCATCAGCCAAAGCATAAGGAGACAATAATCATGGCAAGCTACAACAAGGTTATACTCATGGGAAACCTTACCCGCGATCCAGAATTGAAATATCTTCCAAGTGGAACAGCAGTTGCTAATGCGGGATTGGCTGTGAATCGAACGTATACAGACCGTCAATCTGGAGAAAAAAAAGAGGAAGTTTGTTTCGTGGATCTTGAGACTTTTGGTAGAACGGCTGAAATCATCAACGAATACTTTCAAAAAGGTCGTCCCATATTGGTTGAAGGTCGCTTGAGATTGCAAACATGGGAAACCGATGATGGTCAAAGACGAAGTAAGCATAGCGTTTTTGTCGATCGATTTGAGTTTGTAGGTGGTCGTCAAGATGGTGATGGCGATGGTGACGGTGGTGGTGCTTACGATCAAGCGTCCCCCGCAGCCGCCCCCTCATCAACCCAATCTTCAGGGGAAGAGGGACCGTCTACGACTGACGACGACATTCCTTTCTAAGATTAACCGCTACATGAACTTAACGAACATTAGGAACGAAAAGCGGGCGCGGTCAATGCCCGCTTTTCTTCTGTATTACGAATTGGAGGACTGAAATTGTGGCAAGGGAACAACGTGGTGACAGACGTAGTGACACAAGGGATACCCGTGACAGCTTAGGAGATGGCCGTGAAACTTCCTATCGAAGGGGCCGTCGTAAACGGTGTCGATTTTGCATGGAAAAGGTAGATTTCATTGATTATAAGAGTATTGAAATACTCAGAAATTTTATGACGGACCGCGGTAAAATTCTGCCGCGACGGGTTTCGGGAAACTGTGCGAAGCATCAAAGGGAGGTAACACGAGCCATCAAACGTGCGCGCAACATTGCCTTAGTGCCTTTTACAACACAATAGTAGATTATGATGGGTGAGAGGCTACGCGTGATAGTTTTCCGACTCATATTGTAAATATGCTTAGTCATAAAAATTGAGAGGCATTTTATGGAAGTTATTCTCAAAAAAAGAGTTGAAACGCTTGGAGGTGAGGGGGACATTTTAACAGTTGCCAATGGTTATGCACGTAACTACCTCATCCCCATGCAGCTTGCAGTTCGAGCAACAGAGAAAAACCGGCGGCTGCTTGAACATGAGCGTAGATTGATAGCAGCCCAAGGTGAAGAAGCGAAGGTAAGGGCTGAAGAACTCGCAAGCCGTATCGCAGAAGTAACTTGTACAATCCAAAGGCGCGCCGGGGAAAACGATCGGCTTTTTGGATCTATTACCTCGATGGATATTGCAGATGCACTCGCGAGCCAGGATATTGAAGTGGATCGGCGGAATATTGAACTCGGTGAACCGATTAGAGAACTAGGTGTTTTCATGGTTCCCATACGCTTTCACGCTGACGTTACCGCAGATATTCAGATTGTTGTTGTTCGTGAAGAGTCCCCTTGACGAACATACTCCACCAGTCATAAACTCTGGGGTTGAGCGATGAATACCAAAACTACGGAACCCCTTCACGACAGGGAAGCGGAGCAGGCTGTGCTTGGGGCAATGATGGTAGATAGCGCAGTGATTCCCCGCGTGATTGCTATCCTCGGTTATACTTCGGAGATTTTTTTTACTACGGATCATCAGCTCATTTGTACGGCGATTCTTGCGGTTTATGAGCGTCATAACAAGGTGGATCCGCTCCTTGTGTCGGATGAGCTTGAAAGAAAAAACGAACTCAATCGAGCGGGTGGCGATCTGTATCTTTACGATTTACAAGCCCGGGTTGTCGAAACGGAAAGCACCGAGTTTTATGCACAGATTGTTCGAGAGAAATCGACACGCCGGCAGTTGGTGCAGACGGGAGAGCAGATCAGCAATCTGGCGCGTGACCAGGATCAGGAACTTTCGGGATGTTCTAGATCAAGCCCAGGAAGGGGTCTTTCGTCTTGGTCAAGCGGATAATGACCAAGGATTTGTATCGATTGGTTCGATTGTCAAGGAAACTTTGGCAGGGATCGAGCAGCTCTTCCACAAACAGGACCAATATGCCGGTATACCGACGGGCTTTACCGATTTTGATTTAATGACTTCGGGGTTACAGCGCGGTGATCTGATTATTATTGCGGCGCGGCCCAGCATGGGCAAAAGTACGTTAGTACTGAATATGGCTCAGAATATTGCTATTGAGCAGGAACTACCGGTTGCGATATTCAGCCTTGAGATGCCCACGCAGCAAGTGCTATTGCGGATGTTGGCTGCTGAAGCCCAGATTAACTTTGGTCACCTTCGTACCGGCAACTTGACAGGCGAGGATTGGACAGGCTTGACGCAGGCGGTCAGTAGCTTAATGTCCGTGCCAATTTTTTATTAATGATAGAAGAGGAGTGACTGTACAGACGTTGCGTGCAGAGGGTCGCCGTTTGAAAGGCGAACACAACGATCTCGCGGTAATTATCGTTGATTATTTGCAGCTGCTGAGTGGTTCAGGTCGATATTCTGGACGGGTAGAAGAGATTTCTGATATTTCACGTGCGCTCAAGACCCTCGCTTGGGAACTGGATACACCGATTATCGCGTGTTCCCAACTGAGCCGTGAGGTTGAGAAACGCCCGGATAAACGTCCGCTATTATCCGATTTACGGGAATCTGGAGCTATTGAGCAGGACGCCGATTTAGTCGCTTTCTTATATAGAGAAGATTATTACGATGAAGCTGCGGATGACCAAGGAACTGCTGATCTGATTATCAAAAAGCAACGTAATGGGCCCACAGGTACAGTCAGATTAGAATTCAATAAAGCACAGATGCGGTTTGCCAACATGTCCTATTAGTAGGGGGATAGGATCCTTATACGTAGGCATTTCTTAGGCTTTCCTTGTAACCTTTATCCCGCGTGTCTCTATGAATGACCAATCCTCTATCCAACGTCAGTCCCTATATGATTCGCGTAGCTTTTTAGTCCGCGCTATCGATTTTTTGGGTGGTCGAGCCCTAAACTGGATATCTGGGATTGGGAGTGCAGCCATGCTGGTTTGGGAGACTTGGTCGTTAGCCTTTAGGCGTCCTTTTCAACTTAGCCTGCTGGTTCACCAGTTGTTTTTGATTGGCGTCAATTCGATATCGGTTGTACTGATCTCCGGACTTTTTACCGGCATGGTATTGGCGACACAGGGATACCATCAGCTTGTCCAGCTTTCAGCAGAAAACACACTGGGTAAGTTTGTCAGTGTGTCTGTCGTCAAAGAGCTTGGACCGATGGTCACCGCTTTTGTCCTTGCCGGGCGGATCGGTGCATCGATTACGGCGGAACTAGGTACTATGAAAGTGACCGAACAGATAGATGCCCTTGAGGTCATGGCAACTAATCCGGTCAAATACCTCGTCGTTCCCCGTTTTCTCGCCTGTGCAATCATGCTGCCGATTCTGACTCTTTTTGCGATTGTTTTTGGCATTGCTGGTGGCTATCTCGCAGCCATTGTCCTGTTTGATATGAATGGTCGTTTTTTTCTTAAACTAGCCCAAGAAAATTTGTTTATCGACAGTATTGTTATCAGTCTTGTTAAAGCGTCAGCGTTTGGGATGGCGATTGCTTCGATAGGTTGCCATAAAGGGTTTACAATCTCTGCAGCGGGTGGTGCCGAAGGGGTTGGCAAATCCACAACAGGTTCAGCGGTAACTTCGTTGGTTACCATTTTGGCTCTGGATGCATTTTTGAACCATGTGCTTCACGCAATTTGGGGGTTGCAATAGCCGGCGGAGCGAAATAAGGGACGAGGTTTATCAGCGTTATCCTCGTCACCTAACTGTGCCGTAACTCTGCCGTAAGTGAAATGATTTGGATTGAAGATCTTTGGAAAAACTTTGAAAATAAAGAGGTTCTCACCGGGCTTGAGCTTTACATCCCTCGTGGTGAGACATTGGTCGTTATGGGGCAGAGTGGGTGTGGGAAAAGTGTTCTGCTCAAAATGATTACAGGGTTAATGCAGCCAGACCAAGGGCAAATCTGGATTGATGGCGAAGATGTCACCACGCTTACACGCAAAGCCATGAACCGTACCCGCCGAAAACTCGGCATGCTTTTCCAATCAGCTGCCCTTTTTGACTCGATGACTGTTGGGGAGAACGTCGGGTTTATGGTTTCCCAGCACATGAAACTCAGTAAACGTGAAGTTGACGAAATTGTTGCCGAAAAGCTACATTTAGTCCAGCTTGATGGCACCGAGCACCTGAGGCCGGCAGAGCTCAGTGGGGGTATGCGCAAGCGAGTCGGACTCGCCCGCGCTATTGCGTGCAATCCAGAAGTGATACTATACGATGAACCGACGACAGGATTGGATCCGATTACAGCCTTAGAAATCAATCGACTCATACGAGATCTGCATGAGAAGCTACAAGTGACTTCTGTTGTTGTTACGCACGATATGGCGAGTGCGTTCTCAGTCGGTACAAGGATGGCAATGATACACCAAGGTCAGGTAATTGCTCACGGAACCCCAGATGAAATTTGGAAGATTGATAACCCGGTTTTACAGCAATTTATTGCGAATGAAAACCATCATCAGAATTGACAATTACAGGCGAGGTGATTGATGGGGTCGTGGAGTGTGCAGCTCAAGGTAGGGCTTGTTGTCATCATTGGTATTGTTCTCCTTGTGGTTTTGATAGTGAATGCCGCTAACTCCCCTTGGAGCGTAAGTGGCGAGTTGTTACGAGTCAACCTTAATAATGCTGGCGATCTCCGCGTTGGTGCGAAGGTTCAACTCGCCGGTGTACAGGTCGGCAAAGTCACGGGTGTTGAACTCAACGAGGATGGAACTCGCGTTGAGATTCAGATGCGGATCAAGGACGCTTTTCAAAGACTCCGCCAAGGTTGTCTGGTAAAAGTGGGGGTCATCGGTTTTGTTGGCGAAGCGTATATTCATTTGACCAATGGTCCCGTTGGGAGTCCGAATTTAAAGCCGACAGACCTGCCACTGACGGGGGAAGATCCGCTTGACCTTTCGGAGATCGCTACACAAGCAGGACACATTGTTCGCGAAGGCACTCAATTTCTTGAGTCTGCAAATCAGTTTATAAAATCGAATCAAGAGAACGTTAGCGCGAGCATTGTGGAAATGCGGGCACTCATTGAGCAAACCAGCCGCGCTTTAACGGAGGTAGTTGGAGTTACCGATGAAGCTGTAAAAAATCTGAATCGTATCGCACAGGAGAACGATTTCCGCTTGGGGCAAACCTATAAACGGTTCAACCGTCTGATGGATAGGTTAGAGAACGATGCTTTACTAATCAGCAGTCAGATCGGCGATATTAATAGAGCGGTACTTGATTTGGTAGATCGCAACTCCTCCCCTGTGGAACAAATAATCGTTGACTTACAAACAAGTGCTACGAATTTTCGCCAATTGTCTCAGCAGTTAGATCAAGATCTCGCCGAATTGACTGCTGGGGTTTCGGATCTGATTGCACAAAGCCAAGCGGTTATTGCAACTGAAAAGCCCAAAGTTGACCAGCTGCTCGAAAGCCTCACCAATGCAACTCAAGGAGTGGATGGGCTGCGCGATAATGTGGATCAATTGCTTCATACCGTGCAGCATGGGGAAGGCAGCATTGCTCAGTTGTTGAATAAACCGGACGCGCTCAATGAAGTACGAAATACGATGAAAACCGCAGACGAGACAATGCTCGCACTTCAGGACCTATCTCGGAGGTTAGATCAGGGTTCGGAGCAATTCAAGATACCTGAATTCGGTTGGGATTACGAACTCAGGTATTTAAGCCTTGAAGAGAGTCTACACAATGAATTAGGCGTGTTGCTATTTGCCTCGGATAACCAGTGGTACCGACTCGGTCTGGGGACTCGTGAAGAGGAGATAAAGCTAGACTTCCAATACGGTTATGACTTCACAGACAATCTGCGAGGTCGTGTTGGGTTCATACGCTCAAAAGTTGGCTTGGGATTTGATGTGTGGCTGCTCTCCCGGAGACTTGGTATTACCTTAGAGGGCACACACCTGACTAGCAACAGTCCAGAACTTGGTGCGGAGGTGGCGTGGCGGTTTTTTCCGTACGGACAGATTATTATCGGCGCGGAAGATCTGACATCGGGTAATATCCGCTATACAGCAGGACTTCGGTTCTTGTCGAAAAACTGGTAAACTGGCTTAGACACTGGGACGAATACCTAAAATGGCAAAAGAAAGTCGACAGTTTGCTTGTCAGGAATGTGGTCACTCCTCTATCAGATGGCTTGGTCGCTGTCCGGAGTGTGATAAGTGGAACACTTTCGTTGAGGAGATCGAGGTAGCAGCTTCTATGCATCCCCGACTCGCAGCGCAGCCTGCGAGCGATCCTGCGCCTATTACGCGGATTAGTGCAAGTGAATCAGACCGGCAACTCACAGGGATTGATGAATTTGACCGAGTCCTTGGTGGCGGGATTGTGCCGGGGTCTGTGGTGCTGATCGGTGGCGATCCGGGAATTGGTAAATCGACGATACTGTTACAGGTGAGCGATGCGTTGAGCCGTGCTTATGGGGGAGTGCTGTATGTGTCAGGCGAGGAGTCAGTTGCCCAAACAAAGCTGCGGGCAAACCGGCTCGGCGTCACCTCTGATCTGCTGTACGTTCTGTGCGAAAATAACTTGGAGCAGATCGAATCACATATCACACAGCTCAATCCCCGTATGGTCGTTATAGATTCGATTCAAGCAGTCTACCTCCCCGGATTACAATCTGCCCCGGGCAGCGTAGCACAGGTTCGTGAGAGCGCAGCGCAATTATCGGTTATCGCAAAAAGTAAAAATATCCCAATCATCCTCGTTGGACACGTAACTAAAGAGGGTTCTCTGGCAGGTCCCCGTGTTTTAGAACACATGGTTGATACAGTTCTCTATTTTGAGGGTGAGAAGCAGCATATCTACCGCATTCTGCGTTCTGTGAAGAACCGATTTGGTTCGACCAACGAAATCGGGATCTTCGAGATGTTAGGTCGTGGCCTTGTCGAGGTTAAGAATCCATCAGAGTTGTTTATCAGTGAACGACAGGAGAATACCTCTGGATCAGTGGTGGTATCGAGCATTGAGGGCACCCGTCCGTTACTGCTGGAATTCCAAGCCTTGGTTTCTCCTGCAAACTTTGGTTTTCCCCGCAACACGGCAGCAGGGGTAGATCGCCAGCGTATTGCGCTGTTGATAGCAGTCCTACAGAAACGGATTGGGCTTGACATTGGTGATTCGGATGTATTTGTCAATATTACAGGCGGGATGCGCGTTGATGAGCCGGGTATTGACTTAGGTGCCGCCATCGCGATAACGTCGAGTCACCGAGATATAGCAATTGATCCACGGACTGTTGTCATTGGCGAGGTCGGTCTAGGTGGAGAAGTTCGTGCCGTTGCGCATATTGAGAAACGGCTACTAGAAACCGCAAAGTTAGGTTTTAATCGCGCGGTTTTCCCCGAGTCCAATCGTAAAGGTTTAGAGTTGAAGGAAGATATTGAGTTGGTTGGTGTCAAAGATCTTTACGGTGCACTAAGTGCACTATTATAAGAAAGGAGGTTTGCGAAGTGCCAATGTGATTTTTGAGTTATCCACGCACTAAGCGCACTACTATAAGAAAGGGGGTGGCTCGGATGCAAATTTGGATTATCCGCATCGCTTTTACATTGTTTGGCGCAGCGCTGGGATTTATCATCAGTGATTTCACAGGAGGCGCTATAGGTTTTTTTGTTACTATTATTCTAGTAGGAATTGAATTGTCAATTCCGCGCTCACTGCTACGAGATTTTTTCGCCTGCTTCGCTGGCCTGACATTCGGTTTGATTGTAGCTAGTCTTATTATTTATATTATTCGAGCAACGACTAGCGCAATAAGCCCAGTATTGACGGGGGGCGTTGTTCTTTCATGTGCTTATGTAGGGACAATGATTGTCTATCGCAGGCGAGATGCTTTTGCACTATTTTCTCTCACCACACACGGGATACAATCCAAGTCTCCGACAATTAAGGTCTTGGATACGAGTGTGATTATTGATGGACGGATTTTGGATATCTGCCAAACAGGATTTATTGATGGCGTGTTTGTGATTCCCCGATTTGTCCTAAATGAATTGCAACACATCGCGGATTCTTCCGATCTACTTCGTCGCAACAAAGGACGACGTGGCTTCGAGATTTTACGTTTGATGCAAAACAATCCTGACGTCGATGTTGAGGTAACTGAAGAAGATTTTCCCGAAGTTCCAGAGGTAGACGCCAAGTTGATTCATCTCGCTCAAGAAATTGGGGCGAAAATCATTACCAATGATTTTAACTTGAATAAGGTGGCTGAACTTCAGGGTGTGACGGTGCTTAACATCAACGAGCTTGCAAACTCGGTTCGTCCGGTCGTCGTTGCCGGTGAGGTTATTCAGGTGCGTGTTCTTCGTGAAGGGAAAGAACCGAACCAAGGTGTTGGCTATCTTGATGACGGGACAATGGTCATTGTTGAGTATGGTAGGCAATATGTTGGACAGACAATTGATGCAATTGTTACCCAAACATTGCAAACAACCGCTGGTCGGATGATTTTTACGCGTACGAAGACTGATGAAATGGACACTGATGAACCAGAGGACGTGCGTTCTTATTCCCGCGGCTGGCCGCGGAAGTCGGATGGGACGTCATCGTACTAAGAAGCCGTACCTAGAGCTTCTTGACAAACCGGTCCTTGCGCATACGATCGGCGTATTTGATCAAAGTACCGTTGTTGATGCGATCTTTGTGATTGTCGGTGAAACGGATTTCGACGCTTGCCGATCTGCTGTAATCGAGCCGTACGACTTCCAAAAGGTTGCTGGGCTTGTTCCCGGTGGCGAAACGCGCCAAGATTCTGTCTTTAACGGCTTGAAAGTGCTTCCGGATGATACGGATTTCGTTGTCATCCATGATGGGGTCCGCCCTTTTGTGACCGATGAAATGATTTTTACCTGTCTCGGAGCGGCAGCAGATTGGGGAGCAGCGGTCGCCGCAGTCCCTGTCAAGGATACCATCAAAATCACCGATGGGGACGGATTTGTCGTTGATACACCGGATCGGAGCCAACTTTGGGCGGTACAGACACCGCAGGTATTTCGGAGGGACTTATTAATCGAAGCCCACCGACATGCCCAGCGAAAACAGATCCAGTTGACTGATGACGCAGCGTTGGTCGAGCAGCTGGGGCTTAAGGTGAAGTGTGTCATGGGAAGCTATGGCAATCTGAAGATCACGACCCCGGAGGATCTGATTCTTGCTGAAGCATTGATGAGCAAAGCATGAAAAAATCAGGTCTATAAACCACCATGCGTGTAGGAATTGGTTACGATGTTCACCGATTGGGGGAAAATCGTAAATTGATACTCGGCGGGGTAACGATCCCATACGAGTTAGGTTTGATTGGACACTCCGATGCGGATGTACTGACCCATGCCATCTGCGATGCAGTGCTAGGGGCAGCAGGTCTGGGTGACATCGGCCAACATTTTCCCGATACGGATGCGGCGTATGCCGGAATTGATAGCCTAATTTTGCTCGGTAGAGTGAAGGCATTAATTGCTGCAGATTACGCGATTCAGAACGTGGACAGTACGGTGATTATGCAACGCCCAAAACTAGCGCCTTATATCCCTTCCATGCGCCAACGCCTTGCCGAGATACTAGGCATTTCAGGCGATCAGGTGAATGTCAAAGCGACAACGTCGGAAGGCCTCGGTTTCATTGGCGAAGGAAAAGCCGCTGCCGCTGAAGCCGTTGTTTGTCTCAGTGAATTAAGGTAGGTGTTATTGACATACTCCCCCACCCTAAAGGGTGGATATTCTCACCCGTTCCCTTTAAGGAGTCGAATTGCTCTATCAACGAGGATTGCCCGGCGAACCGGGACTTACGGCCTCTCCTGAGAGGGTGGATGTCCCCACCCTATGGATATTGAGTGCCGCATTGCGATCTCTATCCAACTGTGTGTGGCAGGTTGACACTGCCATGTTCTATCACGAAGGTTTAGCTCTGGGTTGATTGCGCCACAGACATGGCAGGTCTTACTCGAAGGATACCACTTGTCTATGAATCGGATTTCCGTGCTTTTCTTGGAAGCGATATACTTGAGTTTCTGCACAAAGTCAGAAAAACCTAAGTCAGAGACTTTGCGACCCCAAAGGGACTTCATGCCTTTGAGGTTGAGGGTCTCCAGTGAAATCCAATCATATCTGTCTGTGAGGTCATGAGCAAGTTTCCAGTGGAAATCTTGCCTTTGGTTCGCAATCTTGCGATGTTTCTTTGCAAGGTTGACTCTTGCACGTTCCCGATTCTTTGACCTTGTGACCTTTCGTGAATGGTTGCGATTGGCACGTTTGATAGTGTTGAGACCGCGCTTGAAGAATTGTGGAGATTCGTAGTCATTGTAGTCAGACCCGGTGAGATACCTCTTTAGTCCAAAGTCAAACCCCGCGTTATTACCCGTCGTGGGAGACTCTAAATCTGTATCTACATGGTCTGCCAGAATGATTAGCCATACGTCTCCTATGCTGTCACGTTTTATCGTGCAGCGTTTCGGCGTGCCTAAGACTTCCCGACTTTTGAAATATCGGTAGATGCGTTTGCCGATACGGATAGAGTTGTTTTGTAGCAGTTTCCAACCGGCTTGCTTGAGTGTGTAGGACTTGTATCGTTTACGTCTCTTGAAACGGGGACGACCGGAACGCTTGCTGTTTGTGCGGTCAGTAAACAGTTTAGAGTACGCTTTATCAAGTCGGTCTATTACGTCCTGCAACGATTGACTGGGAAGTAGATTCCAATGTGAAAAGCGGGGGAGCCGCTTCAACTTGGTTAAGTGTCGCATCAGTGCTTTTTTGCCCGGATACTTCCCATAGATAGCATGGTATCTGCGACACAAGGCTACAAAGTGATTCCATACTTCAGCATGGCTGTCAATCGTTTGCTGCAACTCACTATTAGTGTGGTTGCTATACATTTTGAACTTGTAGGTTTTCATAGGGACTCGGCTCTCTGGCTTTCATCTCCACGCAATTGGAGGTGAGAGGCTCCACTAAGCAGTGGAGTTGCGCCCTCTCACGAAAACCAAGATAACTGTAACATCTTTTACCTGCAATTTCAACCGTTTTTTGACTAACAACGCACTTTGGCGCGCTACATCCCCACCCTAAAGGGATGGGGCATTGTACGCAAGATTGATAAATAAGACCTTAGTTCCCGATCTCGTTGCGTTCCGACGTTCACGGAATCGTGGATCCCGATTGGATCGGGACCTAAATTAGAAAGAAAACTGATGGCATTAAAGATTTATAACTCCCTCACAAGGCAGTTGGAGGAATTTGTGCCGTTGCATGAGGGAAAAGTTTTCATGTACAGTTGTGGTCCCACTGTCTACGATTACTTTCATATCGGTAACGCTCGCACGTTTCTAATTTCTGATATCGTTCGTCGCTATCTCGAATATAAAGGTTACACCGTCACGATGGCTCAAAATCTGACGGATATTGACGATAAAATTATCAATCGTGCAAATGAGCAAGGGATTGACACCTCTGAACTTGCTCAGAAATATGTGGATGCCTATTTTGAAGATTCCAGCAAGCTAGGCATTCGTGCGGCTGATGTTCATCCGAGAGCGACCGAGCATATTTCGGAGATAATTACCCTGATTCAGGCGTTAATTGACAAGCAGGCAGCTTACGAGATCGATGGAGACGTGTATTACCGCGTCAACCACTTTGCGGAGTATGGAAAGCTGTCTCATCGCAAGCCGGAGGATTTGCTTGCCGGCGCTCGCGTTGAGGTTGATGAACGCAAGGAAGATCCGCGGGATTTCGATCTCTGGAAAAAGTCGAAAGCGGAAGAGCCGTGGTGGGATAGCCCGTGGGGGAAAGGCAGACCGGGGTGGCATATCGAGTGTTCTGCCATGGCGATGAAACACCTCGGTGAAACGATTGATATTCACACCGGCGGACATGATCTCATATTCCCACACCATGAAAATGAGATTGCCCAGAGCGAGGTGGTGACGGGCAAAACCTTTGCTCGATACTGGATGCATGTGGCATTCTTGCAGATTGATGGACGACGGATGGGTAAGTCAGAGAGCAATTTCATCTTTGTCCACGATGCTGTGCAGCAATATGCAGCTGAAGCGATTCGTCATTTTCTGATTTCCGCGCAATATCGCCATCCATTAGATTATAACCCAACTAGCTTGACTGAATCGAGCAGTGCTGTTCGACGGTTGAATAACTGTTTTGATGCCCTAAGACCGTATCGAGACGCGGATGGGGATGTTTCTGAGGCGTTGAACGATGCCGAAGCCATGCGCACCCTCGAATCTATCAATACGATGCACCGCAACTTTGAATCTGCAATGGACGAGGATTTTAATACCGCTGGGGCATTGGGGGCGATCTTTAAGTGCGTCGGCGAGGTAAATCAGTTTCTCACCGCAACCGAAGGTATTTCTTCGGATGAGAGGGGAAGCGTCCTAAGTCGAGCATACAAAGGTTTGGTTGAGGTTTGTAGTGTACTTGGTATATACGCAGAGGAGGAAGTTGCCAGCGATGCTCATGCAGCCTTGACAGAGCAACTGATGAGTCTCATTTTGGAGGTGCGTGAGGATGCTAGGCAACGCAAGGATTGGGAAACGGCGGATAAAATCCGCGGTCAGTTAGAGCAACTCAACGTTGAACTTCAAGATAGTCGGGGTGGAACAACTTGGAAGATTATCAAAGGGGTTCGCTAGGTAAATCGCATGGTGATTTGCGCGCTGTTACTCCAAGGGGAGGTATAACGATGGATCGTTATTTGGGATTATTATCCGTCTGCCTTTATCTTCTATTTCTGCTTGGTTGTGGAATTGTGACTAAACAGGAGTGGAGCGAAAATTATGCTTTGATAACAGGGGTAAGGGCAACGAATGCAAGGATGATTGATGGCAACATCAGGACGTTTGGGGAAACGGCGTTTCGTGAAGGTTCACAGGACAATTTCGGTCCCGCTCCGACCTCACAGGCAATCGTCATGCTCCCCGAAAGAAAGGTGATTCGCCGGGTTGTCATTCATTCGGACAACTTGAAGAAATTCACCGTATATGCGGATAAGGGAAGCGAGGATTGGGAGATCATCAAAGAGGTTAATAATGTTGCGTCAAATCCAATTGACTTGTCGGTGAATGCACCGTTCCCCACTGACAAAATCCGTATCCGCGTGCTTGGCACAACCGACGATGCGTCGCTTCGTCGGGGTCAACGGAGACAGAACTTTTGGGCGAGCGGAAATCGCCGCGCACCAGCTAAGATTTACGAAATCGAGTTATATGGCTACCAATCAGCGACAGTAGCACGTGCAGAAGAAGCAGTGGGATCGAAGGATCAAAGCGAAGCGGAGCTTGATCAACTGTTGAAATAGGATTAATAGAGGTGGAGCGCGATCAGTGGATTATCACGCTTCACATTCTACTCTTTACTTACAAAAAATAAAGGAGGCAAAATATGCGTTTTGTAGGAATAACTTTTCTAATACTGGGGTTGGTTTCCACACTGGGGTGTTTGGGGGCAGGTGGGCCTCCGATACAGTGGAGTCAGAACATCGCCCCGTTTGCGGAGTGTCGGGATCCAAAACTGAATGATGATAACGCATTTTCAGTTGGAGAGACCTCAAGGCTCATTATCGAGAAAACGAAGGCACTCACCAAGGCGGACCAAGAAGAAGAGGAGAACTTTACGCAGGCAACGCTTACATGGGCAAAACCGCAGCCTGTTCAGCGCATCATTGTGGTAGCAGATAAAGGAAACTTGAATTCTTTGAAGTCCAAGTTGTAGATGAATCTGGGGATTGGAAGACGATTAGAAGTGTTAAGAATCACTATCAAGATCAGTTCAAGTTACAGCTACCGGAGCCAATTCACACCCATAGGTTGCGTCTGAAGGTCCCTAAAAAATGGGAATCCCGGCGTGTGGGAGGGCAGAAGCGCAGAACAAGAGGCGAAGGCGGTGGAGAGGTTGACATTTTTAAGCCGATCCGCGATATTCAAGTGTACTATGCCCTGCCGCCCGAAGAACAAGCAGCACAGCCGGCAACGGAACAGTAAAATTCGCAGATTATGTTATCCGCTGATACGAAAAGTCTTATTCATCTCAACCTTATTCCGGGTATCGGAAACCATACCATCCGACGCCTGTTAGCGGCTTTTGGATCTGCGGAGAAATCGCTCGCTGCGACATCGGAGGAGTTAGCCCAGATCGATGGGTTGACTCCCGATGTTCGGCAACAGCTGATTGACGGTAGATCGCACGCCCCTCTCGCGCAGGAACTTGCGCTAATCGAGCAGCATCAATGCCACATCGTCACTATCAACGACGACGCTTACCCACCCCTCCTCAAGCAGATTCATGACCCGCCCGTATTGCTTTATATCATAGGCGAATTTCCCCTACAGGACGCACCGAGCATCGCAATCGTTGGATCGCGTAGCCCGACCGGATACGGCAAAACGATAAGCCATCAACTGAGCCATCAACTCGCAGAACGCGGTATAACTGTCGTGAGTGGGTTTCGCTCGCGGTATTGATACCTGTGTGCATCGCGGTGCCCTTGAGGCCGGTGGGCACACGATCGCTGTGTTCGGATGTGGGTTGAGTATTATCTACCCAGAAACGAATCGGGCACTTGCAACGGAAATCATCGAGTCCGGTGCATTGATTTCTGAATTTCCGATGACGATGCCGCCCCGTGGAAACAACTTTCCCCGCCGCAATCGCGTGATTAGTGGCTTAACACTCGGTACGCTTGTTGTTGAGGCGTCCGATCGGAGCGGTTCGCTCATTACAGCGCGCCACGCCGCTGATCAGGGACGTGAGGTGTTTGCTGTGCCGGGGCAAATCTTTTCCAATGTATCGCGAGGCACCCATTCCCTCATCAATCAGGGAGCGACATTGATTAATAGCGTTGATGACCTGCTTGATGCGTTGCCCCAAGACTACACGAAGGTCTTGGGAGGAGAATCGACCGAAACAACTCGCCAACCCCCTCCTTCAAAGCGGTCTGACAAGGTTGCTCCCCCTCAATCAACCCAAAAGGGATCGACCCCTACCTCTCAGCCGAAGGCAAAAGTAGACCCCAATCTAACTCCTGATGAACAGACTGTGCTGTCAGCAATTGATGCCGATAGCGTCCATATTGATGAGATTACGCGGGTGACGCAGCTGCCGATCGGAAAGGTTTCCTCGCTGCTGGTCATGCTCGAGTTGAAGGGAGTTGTTCAGCAGCTGCCGGGGAAACAGTTTGTAAAAAAATAGATTTGTGAGCACAAGAAAGCGGTATCATTACATGTGCAATGATACCGCCTCCTAAAGTGAGCTTCTTGTGCAAGATGCTTCCTTACCATATGAAACAGTGGTCGTATTTTCCACGATTTCATTGCGTTGTTCCCAACACCTGCACAATTTGATACTATTTGAGTATAACGAGACGGCGTGTTTGCGAGAAGTTATCTGATCGCAGGGTATAGAAATAAACACCCGATGCCACGCTAGCTCCATTATCATCTTTGCCGTCCCAATAGACGGCTTTTTCTTTGTCGATGTATCGACCCTTGACTTGTTGACCCATATCAAGTTGTCGGACAAGATACCCATGCGAATCGTAGATCGTAATACTGACATCAGAATCTCCTGCCAGTTCATAGGGGATCCATGTCTCTGGGTTAAATGGGTTGGGGTAGTTACCCAGCAACCGCGTCCGTAAAACAAGGGCTGTGTCCCGCAACGCGGTGCGAATTCCATCGGCGTGACAGAAGGCGCCATGTTCACATCTCCACTGCTATAGATATACCACTTGCCCCAATCGTCTATCCATGTCAGGTTACGTCGAACTTGCCCCGTTCCGATTGTATGATACATCACACAAGGGATAAACTCATCACAACCGAGTTCCGTTGGGTGGTCGCCCTCATATAGATGTGCTAAAGCGAACCAATGCCCGAACTCGTGTGCCATGACGCTCTGCACATCAAGCTTATTGGATTGTGCGCCAATTGCCCAATAATATCTCGTGTTAAGAATAGTACCCACCTCTTTGAGGCGATCCCTACGGTTGTTCTCCCAATCTATGTAAAACGTAACGCCCGGCGGATCTGGCCCTACATCGTCCCATCCCTGGAATGAAATGACATTTTTTCCGTCCTTAACCCTCGCTGTTGCGCCTGTTGTCCCTGAAGATACGAAAGAGAAATCGTCATCACCTTGCCATGCCGACACATTCCAAACAGTCGCCGCCGCAATGATAGCAGGACGAGCGCCAACTGGCGCACTGTTTGACAATGTATTCGTATAAAAGCGTGCCTCCTGGTCCTCCCAATGCTTCGGTTGGCTACCCACGTTGAACCGCGCTTTGAGTATGTTCCATGTAGTTGAATCACGAGTACGTGCCTCATCCTCAGTGATATTACAATAGGTTTGTGCAAAACTCTGGCTGGCAAATAGTATCGTTATTGCGATTGTAAACGCTAGCGCTTTCATGATGTCCTCCGTCATAGATATTGACAATGTTATTTATTCCCGGAGAGCGGGAAGATTCAGTTTTTTTTCAATCTCAGCGGCCTTATCCATCAGCTTTTGGTAGCGGGTTGCCTCTGCTAAATCACCAAGCCCATTCATCTCATCATCTAATTGGCGCATCGCATCTTCATTTTTCAACGTTGCCCTGACAACACGAGTCATCTCCTCCACGGGCACATCAAGTTTATTCCAGACGCTTTTGATAACATGGCTCTCAACATCGCCCTTTTTTTCAACATCAAACGTCGTGCCATATTCGAGAATGCAGCTATCAACGGTTATACCATTGTTTGTCACTAAATAATCACTAGGGACTAATTTCACAAAAACATACTCGCCCCTTTCCAGCCAACGCCTACCGACGACTTGGATGGCAGATCCATCGGGGTAAGGCCCGCCGACTTGAACGAAGCGGACTGTGGTTGTAGCCGCCTCCGGCTCATCCGGATTCTCAGCATGCTCGATCGCTGCTTTGATGTCCTTATCAACACGCATCGTTACAATGCTAAGCGGACCAGACGTTGCCGACCCATCGGGATACTCCGCGCCCGTGAACTGCAACTCAAAGACAAAAGAAACATCAGTGATTTCACCGACAACAATATCAGCAGCATTAAGAATCGTTGTGGTAGCCAAGGTATCGAAATCAAACGCCCCTTCAGTATATGTGCTTGCCGGCGAGTCATTAAGCACACAAACTAAGGACAATAGCAGGATCAGTACAACAAAACATTGGGTGTTCATGATAACCCTCCTTATAGGTTATAGGCTAACGAGATATCATAGAGACCACTTGCCTCTTTGACGTACTCCCAAACCTAAAGGATTGGGATTCTTACGAGTCCCTTGCCAATAGGCGTAGAATTGTGCTATCAACAAGGATTGCCCGACGAATCGGGACTTACGTCCTCTCCTTCATGGGTTGACGCCCCAACCCGAAAAATGTTAATTGCAGCGTTGCGGTCTCGGTCATGGGTTGTGCCACAATCGCTACACTGCCAGTTTCTATCACGGAGATTCAACGTTTCATTGACAATACCACAAACCGAGCAAGTTTTACTGGATGGATACCACTTATCAATGAAAGTGATTTTGACACCTTTTTTCTTAGCAATATAGACCAATTTCTTGACGAAATCGGCAAAGCCTAAGTCACTGACCTTACGCCCCCACAAGGCTTTCATGCCTTTAAGGTTCAAGTCCTCAAGACGGATTTCGTCATATTCGTCAGTCAGTTGGTGTGCCAACTTCCAGTGGAAATCCTCCCGTTGTCGCTCAATCTTACGGTGTTGTCGGGCTAAATCAAGCCTTGCGCGTTCACGGTTCTTTGATTTTTTCTTGGTTCGTGAATGCGCGCGGTTTGCACGTTTGATAGCATTGATACCGCGTCTGAAAAACTGGGGCGAGTCTATATCGTGTCCATTATGACCCGTAAGATACCGTTTCAGACCAAAATCAAAGCCTGCGATTTTACCCGTCATGACCCGATTGAGGTCTGGTTCTTCATAGTCTGTTAAGATACAGATATAGACATCACCGATAAATATATGGTTCTCTTTTTCACCAAGTATTCACAGCGTTGCTAACTTGGCTTCACCCTTTTAAAGCAAGCCCCATGCCAACACCCTAAATTATGCCAACTCTTCAGTCGTAGCGCGGGTTTGAGAGGAGGTTCGCTATCTGCTCTTGTACGCAAAAATGTCCGGTAATCCGGACATCTACCGGACACAAATTGGGGTTAAAGCCTTATGTGCGCTGGGCAAACAGGTGTCCGGTAAGTGCCCGGTAAATCGGACACTTTTGTGTCGCTGCCACAGGCATAATAAAAGCCGGTCCATTTTCTTTTATCGGATGCCATATTTTTCCAATCTGCGGTATAAAGCCTGCCGGCTCAAGCCAAGCTGCCGGGCGGTCCTAGTAACGTTACCTCCATTAGCCACTAAGGCACGTCGAATCTGTGCCTGCTCGGCAAGCATCGCCTCAACCGCGGGTGGCAATGGGTTTTCTTCATCAATCCCTATTACTGGAGGAGTAAGCACCTCAGCGTCAGGAGACCGAAAACGCAGATGTTTGGGTTGAATCGCTGCGCCTTCGCTTACAATCAGGGCAGACTCGATGATGTTCATCAGTTCACGCACATTACCCGGGAAGTCGTGTGTTTCCAAAGCCGCCACCGCTTCGGGAGTCAACGATGGGGTTGGCACTCCTCTTTGAGACGTAAACTCATTCAGATAGTATTTGGCTATAGGGAGGATATCCTCCTCTCGCTCGCGTAGCGGCGGAATCCAAATTATCATACCAGTCAAACGATGGTAGAGATCTGACCGAAACAATTTTGCATCCGTCTTTGCTGATAGACCCCGAATTGGTGGCTGCTATCACCCGGATATCCACCTTTTTGCTCACCGTTGCGCCGACCGGCATGACGACACCATCCTCCAGAACGCGAAGGAGTTTGACTTGGTTTTCGATTGGCATATCACCGACTTCGTCGAGAAACAGTGTCCCGCCGTCGGCACTTTCAAGGTGCCCTTTATGATCCTCCGTCGCTCCAGTGAACGCGCCACGGACATGACCGAAAAAGGCGGACTCCCACAGTGTAGAGGGAGTCGCACCGCAATTGACCGGCACAAATGGTGTTGATGCCCGTGGTCCTCCGGCATGAATAGCTCGTGCAACCACTTCCTTCCCGACGCCGGTTTCCCCTGTAATTAAAACCGAAGCGGTGTCGTTGTTGCGGAGTTGGTAAATCGTCCCATGGATGGTTCGCATTGCATCGCTGTCGCCAAAGAGCATAGAATAATCCCTGTTGCTATTTATTGAAAATAGATTCTATGTTCTAAAGGATACAGTAACAAGCAAGCAGTGTGCAAATCTAAAATCGTTAGGTTGAAACTAATAGTTTCAAACTCGCGAAAATAACCTGGATCGTGTTAAGAAGTCGTGCAAAAAAACCGACTGTTTTTTGAAAAATCGGTTTCTCTGAGCTATTCTACACTTTCTTTTGACATGAACCAATAACTTAAATGAGAAGTTACACCGTTAAAACTTCGGACGAAAAACGTCACCCAAGAGTTGATTTCTATGTTTAATCACTGGATATTAGTGCCTTTGTTTACCTAGTAAATCTCAAATAGTGCTGTCTGCTGTATCGACGTTTTCAACCTGATCTCTTGTTTTTCTCTGTGTCCTCTGTGCCTCGGCGATGGGTTTTAACTGAAAGTCCGTATTGCATATCATTATACCAAAACCTCATAATCGTTCCAAGCAACGAAGATGAACTGCATGAATATCATTGATGTTAGGGCAGCTTTTTGGTAAACTTATGGGTGGACTCATGTAAAACGTGATGCGTGAAACGTGAAAGAGGTATTACGGGCAAAGTTGGCGTGCTGATTATACAAGGAGAATAATTGTGGCAATTCGACATTTCAAAGCAAGCATTTCTCTGATTGCGATCCTGTTGTTGTTGAGCGGTTGTTCAATCTTCAGTCGAAGTCAATCCGGTGAAAGGGTGATTGTCGATCCGCTGATTGAACGAAATAGAGAATGGCGCGAACAGGTAGCGGCAGGAAATTTGGCACTCCAAGATGGAGACTTGACGGGTGCCCTTGAAGCCTATCAAGCGGCACTGGCGATTAAGCCAAATGCCAGTAAGGTCCAATTCCAAATCGCCAAGCTCTACTTTGAACAGGAGGAATACGAAAAAGCGAGGGACGCCTTCGCCGCTACAGTAACACTTGACCCCAAGAATATGGATGCGCGCAATTCTTTGGGCTACATCTATGAGCAACTGAACAACTATGAAGCTGCGGCACAGGTTTACGAGGATACTTTGGAGGTTAAGTCGCATAACCTGTATGCCCTCAACCATCTCGGTTTGGCTTACAAGCAGTTAGGCAGGCTCGACGACGCTGAACGGGTTTTGCGAAAGAGCGGTAGAGGTTGATCCAAAATCTGCACGACCTGACAGCAAAAATCTGCGTAACTATCTCGCCTTGATTTACTTGGAAAAAGGGGACATCGGCGAAGCCATCGCCGAGTTTAGGGAGTCGATCCGGCTTTTCCCGAAAGATATTTGGTCCCGCCAAAACCTTGCTTCGCTCTATGAAGCGCGTGGACGTTACTACGAAGCGCAGCTCCAGTACCATAAAATTTTGGAGATAGATCCGCAGAATCTCCTCGCTCCGACGCGCCTGCAAGCACTTGCACAGTTAGATCGATCTGCTCGAATGGTTGTTGACCTTGCGCCTGTGGATCTAATTGACATTGACATTGAAGGGGTCATCGCTGCTGCTCCTGATGCGGCAGATTATCCTGATGCTGATGCAATTATCCTGCTCAACCAGTTTAGTCACGAAGTCACGCCGTCGGGGAAATCCCGTTACACTTCCCATCAGGTGGTCAAGATTCTGACAGAGAGAGGGGTGCAGAACTACGATGACATCGCTATCCCGCACACTCCCACGGCACAATATATCACCGTCAACGTCGCACGGACTATCACCCCTGATGGTTCTGTTGTTGAGCCGCCGGAGGAGGCGTTCAACGATGTTACACCGCCGGGGCTGCTCTCCTACAACCTCTATTCCGATTCGATGTGGCGAGTCATCTCAATGCCTGCCCTCAAACCGGGTGTGTGTATTGAGTATCAAGTTACGCTTGAAGATGCCGGAGCGGATTCGGTTGGGAGCACCTCGTGGTTTTGGGGTAGCTACAGTTTTCAATCCACAGATCCGACTCTGCAATCCACCTATGCCTTGCGTTTACCCAAAGGGACGGACTTCAAGTGGAAAGCAATCCATTGCCAACTTAATCCTCAAATACTACACGGAGAGGAGACCAGCACATATCTCTGGACCTACGGCGAGACACCCGCGCTCAAGAAGGAGTACAATATGCCGGCGACCAACGATATTGTGCCACGCTTGAGTTATTCGTCTGTAGAATCTTGGGATGCCGTTTACAATTGGTACAGAGACATCGCAAAAGACCGGTACACCGTTGATCAAGCGATTGAGGAAACCGTCGAGGAACTCACCGCAGATCTTCTCACGGAGGCCGACAAAATTCGAGCGATATACCACTTCGTGGCATCGCAGATTCGCTATGTGGGGATTGAACTGGGGCAAGGTGCATATCAACCCACACCCGCCGATCAGGTGCTCAGTGTCCGATACGGCGATTGCAAGGACAAAACCACCTTGATGATTGCGATGCTTGATCTGGTTGGTATTGAGGCGTTTCCGGTGATGCTGAATCCCGCGCCGTATCAACGCGTCGATTTTGAACTCCCTCGCTCGGACAGTTTAGCCACCTGATTGCTGCGATTCCTCGTGACGATGGCGGCTATATTTGGCTCGATCCAACTGCTGATACCTGCAGCTACGGCGATCTCCCAGCGCGGAATAGGGGACGAAAGGGATTCGTGATCCGAAGCGATCAGGGCGAGTTTGTTGATATTCCCATCTCTACACCGGAATCCAATCAGTTAATCGTTGACACAGAAATCGCGCTGACAGAAGATGGAACGGTTCAGGGGACCATGCGGGTTGATACCCTTGGGCAATACAATGTAGAAGCGCGGCTGGAGTACAAACAGGTGTCGCCGAGTACGTGGAAGGATACCCTCGCCGTTGGACTTAGCAAACAATTTCCCGGCGTCCGAGTTGATTCGGTGCAGATTTCCGATTTGGGGGATCTCAACGTACCGGTGCAGCTCAACGTTGCTTTTACCGTCGAGAATTACGCCGAGCCGATTGATAATCGCCTGATGTTTTCCGCTGCCGAGCGATGAGTTTTCAGACTATGCGGAGATTTTTGCAGCGGCTGAACGGCAACACCCACTTGATTTGAGTTACCCGATGCAGATGAAGAAAACAATCCGGATTGTGCTGCCGGAGGGATGGACAGCGACGTTCCCGCAAGATGTTCGTCTGGAAAATCGCTTTGCCAGTATGAAGCGACAGTACAAACTAGAGGGGAATCAGATTCGTTACGAAATTAACTTCATTATCAAGGAGCCGATCATACTGCCCGAAGATTATTCCGCAGCGAAACGTTTTTTTGATATGTTGGTACGGGAGGACCGAACGCAACTTATCTTGGAGAAGCGCGCCAAACCTAAAACATAAACAACGAATAGGCAGAAGGGAATCTATTTTTAATGTAGCATTCGATCAACGGAGGTTTTATAATGAATACATCATTTGAGCGACCCTACAGACCTGTAGATCTGAACATATCGATGATTAAAGAGTTTCCGCTTATATCAATGGCTGAAAAGCTGATGGAAGAAGCAACAGCCGCCACGTCAGGGCGTAGCTCGTTGACACTGGCTCACGGGGGTGAAATGACCCTCGTGCTGGTTGCCCTCAAAGCGGGAACTACGCTTGAGGATCATCAGGCACCTGCCGCTGCCACTGTTATCACGCTTAGTGGAAGTATCATATTTACAACAAGTGCTGAGAAGAGTACGTTGGAACAAGGTGAGGCGGTTACCTTCACGGCTGACATCCTACACGCTGTCTATGCTAGCGAAGATAGTGCGTTCCTGATTGTCATTGGTGGCACGGGCACTAAGTGAGGGGCAGAAAAACAGTGAATTGAGGGATAAAAATTACGCAATAAGTAGTTTTGACAGCCTTGTAATTTTGTTGCGTTTTGATACCATATAAGCAAAAGGAGGTGATTCCTCAATGAAGAATAAATTGTTGTTTGGTATAGCTTTGTTTGTCGTTATTTTCATGTCCTATATGGGTTATAGTTCTGCACTTGATAGTAGTGATACGACTAGATTGGTTAGAGCTATAAACAATCTTTCTGATAGCGTGGATACATTGAATTCAAGTATTCGCACATTGAATTCAAGGGTGGATACATTGAGTTCAAAGATTGGTACTTGGTCAACGTCTGGGAGTTTAACTTCTGAGATAGATGATCTTGGTAAGGATTTAGAATCTTTGGAGTCTGAAATATCTTCATTAGAAAATACAATTCGTTATAAGTGATTAGGCTAAAATCATAGGAGTGGGCGTTACCAGCACCCATTGCTGCCTGCCCGCGCCTCAACGGTATATTAAACGAAAGGAAAGTATTTATGACGACTAAAAATTGGAAATTATTAGCCGAAGGATTAGATAGAGAACTCGGCTTGAAACACGCCTCCATCGCCATCACATTTTCTGACGAAGCTCCTCAAGACATACCGGCGCATGAGGGTGAGATACCAGCCCCTACGCCCGATGGTCGCAGCGGCAAAGTTCCGGCGGGATGCGTTTTTTGGAAGGATGCGGTTGATCAGACGTTTACGACAGCGCCCGAAGACCACTACAACTGTAGCGTTGGGAGTGTCACGCACGGATTGAAAACGCTGGAAGAGGTCATGAACAACGGAGATGTCGGTGCCATCGTGGAGGTGGGGTGGGTGTCTCCCGAAGAAGCGATGCAGCTTCCATTTGTGAATGACCGTCCGAACTACATCACCTATGGGCCATTAACGGATACCCCCATTGACCCCGATGTGATACTTTTGCGGGTAAACGCTTTTCAGGCAATGGTTATTCATGACGGATTTAGTGATACGGTCTTTGTTGGCAAACCGCAATGCCACATCATCCCGATCTCGAAAGAGCAGGGCAAACTCGCGATTAGTACGGGGTGTATGTTAAGCCGGGTACGAACAGGGATGTCGCCGGACGAGATGACGTGTACAATTCCGTCGGAACGGTTGGGGGAAGTTGTCGAAAAGTTGAAAGTTAGGCGGGAAGCGAATGCAGCGGTTGCCGCTTACGCCAACGAGGATCTGCGTAGATTTGCCTAATTGCGTTAAGCGCGGGTCATTCGTTCTAGACAGAAACCCCAACACTTTGAGCGGTTTCGACGAGACGTTCCCACGTTGTATCATCGAGTGGGATGCCTTCTGCCAACCGTTGTTGGCGGGTGCGTGCGGAGCGTTCACCGGGAATCGAGATTTCGTCGAAGCCGGGGGCGGTTGGAGAGGCTTTGACGAAATCTATCATCTGTGCAACGTGGGCTTCAAAATCCGCAAGTGCTATGAATTTCTCAATGTCGATGACGATAATAAAGAAGGCGTTACCGGCACCGGGCGGTGATGAGCGGCTGCAGCCAGCTTCGCACATCGCGCCGGCGAGAATATCTGTCAACAGGCTTAACCCGTAACCTTTGTGGCCCGCAATGTCGCCGAAGGGGAGTAGTGGACCTTGCGGATCTTCGAGGTATGCGTTGGGATCGGTGCTTGGAACCCCATCGGCATCGAGGATCCAGCCCTCTGGCAACGGTTCGCCACGACTGCGATACGCCCGAATTTTCCCGCCAGCAACAATGCTCGTGGTGAGATCGATGACCATCGGACTGTCCTTCCCTGTAGGGAGGGCGCACGCAAAGGGATTGGTGCTGAGTCGCCGATCGGTGCCGCCCCACGGTGCAACGCCGTGGTCCCCGCCATGTCCGTTGAGAAACAGCATACCGACCATCTTCGCTTCGGCTGCCATCATCACATAATCAGCAAGACGCCCAATGTGGTTGCAGTTGTAGACATTTACTGTGCTGATGGTGTGTGCTTTCGCTTTTGCGATGGCGATTTCCATCGCTTGCGTGGCTATGAATTGTCCCAATCCTCTATGCCCATCGATGACCGCGCTGGAAGGGGTTTCGCTGACAATCTCAATTTCCACGTCTGGATCGATTGCCTTACTCTGGATGCTCAGAACGTACTGCGGCAGGCGCAAGACGCCGTGTGAATCGTGTCCGGCGAGATTGGACTCGATGAGTAGATTCGCGATCGTTTGGGCTTTGTCCGCTTTGAGACCGATGGCGGTGAAGATATTAGTGCTGATGGTTCTGAGTTGGACGGCGGGAATCAGAGGCATTAGTTGATAGTCTCATAGAAGAAGTTTCGTCGCTTCGGAGCGTACCCTAACTCAGAGATCTGTGCGCTCGATTTCCTCGATGGGCATACAGTAGACCGTCCCCGCCTTGCTAACGACGTTCTCCTCGATCATCGTACCGCCCATGTCATTTGCCCCAAACTTAAGCGACATTTGACCGATCTTCGGTCCTTGGGTGACCCATGACGATTGGAAGTTGTCAAAGTTGTCGAGCATCAGTCGGGAGATTGCGAGGGTCTTGAGGTATTCAAAGCTGCCCGCAGGTGCGATATGTTCAGGCGCGTGTGCTTGGGCTGAAGCGACCAACAGATGAAAGCCGTGAAGCCACCTGTTTCGTCCTGTAGTTCGCGCAAGCGGAGGAGATGCTCCACCCGTTCGCCGTAGCTTTCGACGTGTCCGTACATCATCGTTGCGCTTGAGCGCAAGCCCACGTAGTGACCTTGCCGCATCACTTCTAGCCATTCATCTGATGTGCACTTTTTCGGACTGATTTCGTCGCGGGCATGGTCGGTCAGGATCTCCGCTCCGCCGCCGGGGATCGAATCTAAGCCGGCATCGCGTAAACGGATTAAGGTCTCTTTGAGGGAGAGTCTGTTGATTTTTGCGAACCAATCAAGTTCTGGTGGGGAGAAACCGTGAATATGGATTTTATAATTTGCCTTGATCCACTGGAGAAGGTCCTCGTACCAATCAAGCTTCAGTTTAGGATGTAGCCCACCCTGCATGAGGATGAGTACGCCGCCAAGATCGATTGTCTCTTGGACTTTATTCCCCAACTCCTCCTTGGACATCACATACGCATCGGGATCGGTTTTATGGCGGTAGAAGGCGCAAAAGTCGCAATCGACATAGCACCAGTTTGTGTAGTTGATATTGCGATCAACGATATAGGTGATGTATCCTTCTGGGTGCTTCTGTTGTCGAATTGTATCGGCAGCCGCCCCGATTGACAGGAGATCATTACTTTTGAAAAGGGTCAATCCGTCATCAAAATCTAGGCGTTCACCGGCTAATACCTTCTCCAAAATCGGTTGAATGGTTGCATCCATATTTCTCAGTTTCCTCGTTTCGTCGTGTAGATTTTTTTGACTGCTCCCAAACCTGAAGGCTTGGGATTCTTATGATAGACTGACCAGTAGCGGTTGCTCTGTGCTATCTTCTTGATTCGACGATTCGTGCCCCAACTGTTGAGGGCTTACAGAATCTCCACAAGCGTTTATACTCTCCGTGTGTCCCACGGCGAGGTTTTTGAGATTTATAGCAGCGTTTAGGTCTCTATCTTGGGTGTGACCACAAGCACTGCAATGATACGTCCTATCGGACAAGGATAAGTCGCTGTCCACTGCACCACACGCTGAACAGGTTTTACTTGACGGGAAAAACCTATCGGCTTCAACTATTTTTACACCAATTCTATCAGCTTTGTCCTTCAAAAACGTGAGGAACGTTGATAGGCTTGCATCCGACAGTGCTTTTGCAAGTCTATGATTGTTTAGCATTCCTGATACGTTCAGCGATTCGATGCCTATCCGTTTTGCACTATTAGCGATTGTCGTCGTTGCTTTGTGGTGGGCATCTCTACGGACGCAGGTGATGCGATAATGTAACTTCGCTATCTTGTCTTTGAGTTTATGCCAGTTACGGCTACCTTTGACCTTACGGCTAAATTGCCGTTGTAGCCGTTTGAGTTTTCGCTCGTATCGCTTCAACGCTTTCGGATTCTCAAAGTATTGTCCCTCAGACGTGACAGCCAAGTAGTTGATTCCGACATCAACACCAATTACGGGAAAGCCCCTAATCTCAGGTGTAGCATCGTCCGAAAAGGTATCTACAAGAATAGAAGCGAACCAACGATGTGCAGTCTTGGATATAACCACCTTACAGATTGTGCCGTGGAAGCGTAGGGGTTGACACATACGGACCCAACCAATTTTGGGAAGTTAATCCGCCGACCTACAACAGGAGTTGTCCCTCGACCACTATCTGCTTGGTAACTTTGACCGTGTGACCGCTTCTTAAACTTAGGAAAACGATTCTGTCCTGATTTCCATCTGCCTATGGCGTTGTTCAGATTGTTATAAATCGCATGCTTTGAAGCGTTTTGTGACATTTCACCACACCAGTCGTACTGCTCGTGTTTAATAGCATTGAACCGACGGCAGAGGTCTATATGAGAACGCCAATCGCCCTCGGACAATCCTTGCTTAAAATCGGCTAAGGCGTGATTGTATGCAACACGAGCATATCCACAATGTTGAGCGAACTGTGTCGCTTGGACATTGTTTGGATCTAAAGCGATTTTATGAGTTTTTAACATGGGATTGTCTTTCTGTCTTTTGATTCCTATGTCGTAGGGTATGGGAGACACCGCCAAGCGACGGTGCGACATTCTCCCACTGAAAGACAAGACAGTTATACCATTTTGTCACACAAAAACACAACAAAAATTAACACTTTAGACCCAAGCATAAATGATTGGGCTTGCCTAAATGACTGTCATTCCTGAACAGGACATTTCAGTCATGGTCACCATCCTCGTCGTGTCCCTCCCCGCCGCCGTGTTCACTGGAGCCAACCTCTGGATGGGCAGACCATTTATTAAAGTCCTGTCCTGCCGCACTAAGTTCAACGTTTATCTGTTGACCGGAGGTAAGGTCGGTCGGTGTCGTAGGTCCTAGTTCTATTCCGTTAGATAGGTGAACCTCAACGCGCACTTTAGATAAGGTTTGGTTTGTCGTATTTTCTACCGTTCCAACGAAGGCATTCGTTGCCGCATCATAGACGAGTTTTAACCGTGCACCGTTTCGCACTTGGTCATAAGTTTGGTCTTTGGCAAACTCTTGCCCAGACTCCTCTCCTTCGCCGTCTCCCTCTTCATGACTTGGCAGGTGCCCCGTCTGTTCACCGTTTGCCTCATGCTCTCCATCTTCATCATGGTCAGATGATGCACAGCCGATACCACTGATAAGTGCTAGGATAATCAGCATGATCGCGCTTGATGACCACATGTTGAATTTCATTTGCAATTCCTCCTAATTATTTTAACAAATTATATCACGATTGCCAAAAAGTAACAACCGAAAAACCCGATAGCTCCAGTTAATTCCCTTTCCTGAATATACCGCGTAGCGTTTGGATCAGGGTGCCTTCGGCAAGCCACTTTCCGGCAACGCGCCAAACGATGCTCGAAAACGTCGGATAAACGTGGATGATTCCTGCCAACTTCCGTAAGGGGATGCCCGCACTCATCGCCAAAACAAACTCGTGGATAACCTCTCCCGCATTTGGTCCCACTAGGTGGACGCCTAAGATTTTTCCCTTCCAGCGAGTCGCAACGACTTTGATAAACCCTTTTGTCTCTCCCTCGGCGACAGCCCGATCGACGTCGTGTAAATCCACCCTGAAAACATCGACATCTCCGTGTTTTTCACGAGCCTCTGCTTCGGTCAAGCCGCACCGAGCGACCTCTGGATCGCAGAAGGTTGTCCAAGGGACGACGGAATAATTTATCGCACCAGAACCGGGGAAAAAGATGTTCCGAACAATCTGCATCGCTTGAAACGCTGCAACGTGTGTGAAGAGGTAATGTCCGACGACATCGCCGGCAGCGTAAATATTTTTGACGGTGGTTTGCAACTTATTGTTGACCTCAATCCCACTTTTTCCGACCTTGACGCCGATCTTCTCAAGTCCCAACCCTTCGATGTTTGGCTTCCGTCCTGCTGCAATCAAGATCCGATCAACGGCGATTTCGCGTTCATCGCCCTGTATCCGCTGCCTTGAGTTGGACGCGATACTCCTCTGATGCCTCGGTATTTTGCGATCCCCAGACCGCTATATCCGGGTTGAGTTCTTCGCTAGGTGGGGCATTGATCCGGTCGATCTGAACGGGATTGGTATTTAAGAGGATTTCAACCCCATCTTCTCGCAGGTAACTCAACATTTTCTCGGAGACTTCGATGTCCTCTTTCGTTAAGATCCGATCGCTGCGTTGCGCAATCGTCACTTTTGCGCCCAGCCGATGAAACGCCTGCCCTAGCTCAATCCCGATAGGTCCCGCGCCTATTACCAGTAGCCTTTCGGGCAGTTGATCTAATTCCCAGACATTTTCGCTGTCCAGATAATCAACGGAATCTATTCCGGGGATATGAGGTGGGGTTGGGCGGGAGCCGGTTGTGACGACAAATTTTTTGCTCTTGAGCGTGAGGGTTTGATCGTTCTCCGTATCTTGAACCACAAAGGTTGTCGGCGACTCGAAATGCCCTTCCCCAAAGATGAGGTTTACACCCATTTCGCGGAATCGTTCAGGGTTATCATGCTCGTGCTCGATGGTGTGTTGGGTGCTACGGACATACGCCATGACGCGCTCAAAATCCACCTGCGCGTCTTTCACGAGGACGCCGTATTTTTCAGCTTCTTTGATGTAATGGGCAATCTTCGCTGATTTGAGGATGGCTTTGGATGGTACACACCCTGTCCAGAGACAATCGCCCCCCAGTCGGTGCTTCTCGACGAGGGCTGTTTTTACCCCTAACTTCGCGCCTGCCACCGCTAGGACAAGGCCTGCGCTCCCTCCACCGATGATGGTTAGATCATATTCGTTCATTTGGGTTGCGCGTCACCTCCGGTTCTTTGATTTGATCTGTCCCCATAGGGCGAAGCGTTTTCCTTTCGGTTCAACTGCCACTGTCATTTCAATTGGGTAGCCCGCGTCTCGCCATCCGGGAAAACCCCCTAGGAGCACTTTTCCGCTCCGGGGGAAAACCAAACTCGTCTATTAGCATTTGTGCCGCACCGGCACTTGTGGCTTCCGCCGGTCAGCTTCAGTATAAAACAATTAGCCCATCGGGAGGAAGCGTTTGGTGTCTCGTTTCAATGCCATCCGGAAATGGCATCGAAATGGCTCCGGGGATGTGTCCGAACCTGTAATGAATCTGGCCACGCACATCAACCAGAGTCACCTTCTCTTTGGCGTCTAATAAACGTTTAAGTTCTACCAAGGTAATCCGCTCCGGTTGAGCGGCAAATACCTGAACGAGTAGTTGCTGTTGAAGGAACAACACAATTGCCCAAACAATGACTCTGTTCAATCTTTGCATCGGTTTGCCTCCTTGGTTGCGAATCGTTTTCAATTGGAAAAGTAGTATCAAGGATCCTCATCAGTTTTGGATGTAACCTTAAGAACAGGTTTCCATTTCCTTTGCCTATAAGAGCGCACTAATCGAGCTGCATCATCTCAACAGCGAACCACAACGCCAAACTCCCTGTACGGTCATCATAGCCACTCAGTGCCTCTCGAACGATGTAATCCTGTTCCGTCTCTAACGCGCCTGTTCCCGTACATCCATCCACCACACCGCCTGTTTCGGTAACCCTCGCTTTAGCCCCATTCCATAGAGCCTCTAGGGTTGGGAGATACGATGAATCCAACAATCCCAATTTAACTTCCTCTGGCAACTCCGTAACCAATCATACAGGTACTCGTGAGTTCTTGATAACTACCCGGTAACGTATAACTTGGTGGTAGCAACCCGATGATCCTGATATTTTAACAACCCGTTCAACAATTTCTGATACATCAAAAGTATATCGGCGTATAGAGGATGGGATTGTGGCAGATAGGTCAGTGTCTCTGCAAGCCCTAAAGCAGCGAATCCGTTTCCCTCTGCCCCAATAAAAAGGGGTTTCTCTATCGTGCCAATACAGCCCTGAAATCTGCTGTGTGCCCATTTCGACGAGGAAATTGGTCAGGAGGGTCTAGGTATTGTCCCTCTTGGGTCAACGCATAACTCCTCCCCATCATTGACCCAAGCATGAACATATCCTCCGTTCTCCACTTCGGATCCGCCGGGGCGGGGGGATTTGACCCGCTCGAATCAAACCGATTTGCTAAATCTAAGAGATAATTTTTGTATCTTGGGTCTTTGGTCACTCGGAACAGATCATCTGCCCATACCGCCCCGGCAAGCGAGGCGGAACCGGGGGCATCGCCAAAACTGGTGGAAGGATTATCAACGTAGGAATCGACAATCTGAAAAATGTCATCGGGCACTGCTTGATTCGTAGATTCCGCCAATCGAATCCTGCCGCTCACACCGACCCCTTGGATGTAGTTAATCGGGGAATCTAGCTTGTACCCAAATTGTGACGCTAATGCCTCACTCACCTCTTGCGCGGTTCGGTCCCTCCGTTTGCGGATTGCGGCTGCGCCACGACTCGATAAAGATTGATCTGTGCCTCTGAAATCCACCACTTTGTGCAATAATTCAACTGTTTTTGATACGACTTGTTCTTTTGTTCCCGTTATCCTGACTCCGGGTATCGATCCCGGACTGGATTCATATTTCCGTCCCAACGCTCCGATTAGACTGTCGTCAGAAACAGAACTCGCTATATCCATATCGGCGATGAAAACAGGAGCAGCCTCGTTGGGTTCAATCCGTATTGATTTTCCAAGGGATAACTCAATCACTAAATCCGCGGCTTGATAGGACACCCACCGCCAGATATACCTGCTCTCCGGTATTTCCGGATCGGAAAAGTAGTTGCCATTGGGAGAGAATCCATGCGTCAATTTCGTTCGAGTTTCAGGGGCTTGTAGATTGCCTATATATGCGTCATAGTTCAAACAGGGAATGTAACTGATTGATAGTGCGTTGAAACCGTTGGAGTCGTTTGTAATTGTTTCAATTACATCGAGGGCTAACTGAACTTCACCATCAGTCCCGTTGACCCCTCCGATAACCAGTATTCGGGGACAATCCCCAGAAAAATCGTAAGCACCCTTATGAAGGAGGGCGGGGATTTGGTATCCATTTTAGTTATCCCGCAATAACTGATGTCCGAAGCAACTACCCCTTGTCTTACCAAGTTGTGTAGTGCCGATTCCAATGATTTGCTCATACGGCTTGCTCGCTTTCAAATCCCTCAAACAGCGATGGGAAGAAGCGATGCGGATCTCCGGGATCGCCAAAGAGAATGTCCTGACGGGGTGTCAATTCCACACTCGCCGGTGGTTGTACGCGCCGGGAGGTCCACACCATGTGTGACACGCTGTATTTGTATAGCAGGGACCGTCTTTCGTGCTTGCCGCGCCACGCTGCCGTTCCATGCGTCAGTGCCTCGGTGAACAGGATTACCGAACCGGCTGGCGCGTTGGGGATCATTACGCACGGTGCGTCTTCGGGGGACTGATCTATCTGTGGTGGTAGCTTAAAGTTGCTTTTATGGCTGCCGGGGATACAGCAAAACCCACCGTGGTCGGGACCTGTATCGGACAGCACCCATGTCACGACGACAAACCCGTTAGTGACTATGTTATCGCGGAAAGGGAAGTATTCCCCCGGTTGAGCGTCAGAGGTTGTGGAGGTGGCACCATAGTCGGCGTGCAGTCGTCCTCTTGGCATCCCCTCACGCATATACATCCCATAAATCCGATCCAGACGAAAGCAGTCGCCCAACCGGAATCGAATAATGGGCATAATCGCTTGATGGGTCAGTAGGTCGCAGAACGGTTTTCCCCAATCGAGAAATCCTGATCCGTCTGGCGCGCCACCAAATCTTTGAACCTTTCCCGGTGTGGGTAGTTCTTGCCTGTCAATTAGCTGGTTGAGTGTTGTGAGTTCTTCTGGATCCAAGACATTTTCAATCACCAAGTAGCCTTGTAAATCGAACAGATACTGCTGCAGTTCAATGTCATTCATAAATTGTCCTCCTGTTATCCCTGAGTTTCAAACGGCTTCTCAAGGGGAGTGTTGTCACACTGCTGACTGTTGACCCCGATTAAGTGCCTGCGACCAAGCATCCACGACCGCCCCTTGTAGCGATAGTGCTTCAGCATGGATGGAGTCCTCAGTGAGGGTGTAGCGAACGTAACACTGTCGTTCGTCTAGGGCTTGACAGTACTGATTCGGTTGATATGGCATCAGATCCGGGTAAGCAACCCCGTAGGCACCAGCCATCACTTGGCTCAACCGACCATACCGTGTCCGCTCATAGGTATGCAGATGACCGCAAAGATAGAGATCGACCCCACCTTCGAGCAGGATGGGGAGCAGCACTCCCTCTTGCCCGGTACGTTCATCATAATGTAGGGACGAATCCGAAAACCTTCCGTAAAAATCAGGAGACAGAAAAATCGGATAATGGCCGACCGCAATGAGACATCTGGCTTGAGGTAAACGGTTCAGCTCCTGCTTCAACCACGCTTCTTGTTTAGAGCCCTTGGGAAAACCTCCCCGGTGTATAGCTGAAACGACGTCGATACATACGACATGTACGCCTTGAATCGTCGCTGCGTAGTACGGTGGCTGGCCGGCTCTCCCTGTTTCTAGACAGTACCGCTCCATAGACCTATCCTCACGCGTCATGTCGTGATTGCCCGGGGCAGAAAAAATGGGCACCTTCCCTTCGAGAGGTTTCACAGTTGTCTGATAGTCCGACCCAGTACTCCGCGATCGTTTCGAGCGTCTGATCCGCGTGTGCGCCATGAATAAGATCACCCGAATTGATGACGAAATCCACCTCTTCAGACGCGACCTGCTCAATGAGCCTCCGGGCGCTAGTATCATTGTCATTGTCAGCAGACTTGCCAAAGCCCAATTGCAGGTCTGTAACGTGGATCCAGCGAACCATCCGGTGTAAAGCTCGGTCATCGGTTGACATCACCAGTTCCTCCTCTCACGGACAATTGTTGTTGTCATCAGCCGCACCTACCAGTTGGTGTAAGACCCATCGCGGCGCCGCCAGTGCGGTGCCTCCCAGAATGTAAAGGTCTGATCTCGCTCCCATCTCTTCATTGAACTCAACACCAAGCCCCGGCGTATCCGGCACCACGAAGCGATCCCCTTCAAGTTTTGGTTGCATCGGGAAAAAATCTTCATCGTAAAATCCGGTCTCCTCTGTTGGTGAAACGCGCACTTCCAACCAGGCAAAGTTGGGAACCGCTGCGGCTAGATGTACTGTGGCCGCCGTGCAAATCGGACCCAACGGATTATGCGGCATCAGGTCGATATAGTGCATTTCCGCTAAACTCGCCACTTTCATTGCTTCCGTTAATCCCCCAACATTACAGACGTCAATGCGGGCAAAATTGGTAAGCCCCCGTTCCAGATAAGGCAAAAAGTCCCATTTGCTGGAGATTTCTTCCCCGATTGCAAACGGAACATCAACCATCTGGCGCAAAGATTCATACGCCGCCGGTGTCTGGTCGCGAATTGGCTCTTCGAGAAAGTCGAGGGTGCCGCTGGGCATACGTTGGCAAAAAGATGCCGCTTCCGCGACACTCAAACGATGGTGGTAATCGATACCTAGGACGGGCGCAGGACCGACCGCTTCCCGAAGTTGAGTCAGCTGGCTGGCGGTTATGGCAATTGACTCCCGTGGCTCAAAAATCGTTGGATCACCGTTTTGGACTGGTGCCGTGCGGATGACATTCCAACCTTTTTCGATTAGCAAATTGGTATCCTCAATCAACTTCTCAAGCGATTCGGCAAAGGTGCTGGCAAAACAGGGGACAAAATCCCGCTGTTTCCCGCCGAGCAATTGGTAGACCGGTACACCGAGTGCCTTGCCCGCGATATCGTAAAGTGCGATGTCAATAGCGGCGATAGCGGCGGTCAAGATACGCCCGCCCTCAAAATACTGGCTCCGATACATCTCCTGCCAGAGTCCACCAATGCGCATGGGATCGCGGCCAATGAGGAATTCGCGATAATGCTGAATCGCACCAACGACGGCCAGTTCACGCCCCGATACCCCGGATTCTCCCCAACCGTAAATCCCTTCGTCTGTTTCGACTTTAACCACCAGTTGATTTCTGTGTCCGACCTGCACTGGGATCGGTTTAATGTCAGTAATTTTCATTGAATCTCTACTCCTTGTCATGAGATGCGAGAAAACGAAAGACTGTCCGACAAACTCATTCCTTTAGCTCATTCGCTTTGAGCGCGGTAAATTCGCTCTCGGCATCCTCGACGAAAACCCCGAAACGTCCCTTCCTCTATAGTCGTGAACAGCACGCGAGATTACTAGCCTGTCGTTTAGGTAGACGTCTAAAATGTGTCTGTGGAGCAGGACTTTTAACGCCAAGGGGCGATTATAGTCAACATCGGTCGTAATCTTCATCGCCATCGGGCGGGAGACCACCCATGGTCTGGGGTATCGCCACAACGAGATGACACCGTCTCTAGGCTCTAAACGCAGAAGTAACCCGCTTCGCCGGTTTCGCTCCCGCGAAGAATCAAGCCCGCCGCCGCACCTCGTTTCATCGTTATCTCGCAGGAGAGAATAAAATCTTTTCCGCCTGCAGAAAGCATCCCTCGTGCCAACCCCTGAGAAGAGGCGGCGGAGAGTCTCCCTGACCCCCCTTTCCACTCTCCCCGTTCCGAGCGTACCTGCTCCAATGAACTCGGACCTAGCAATGCCTGACCTGCCAAACGGTCAACGATGTTTGGATAAAACAGACCGATTCCTCCATCCGGCAGGGCCCGAATGTGCTGAGGAGTTCCTAGCACTCCACCCCAAGCGTATCCCTCTCCACCCCATTCGGGTTGGTAATCATCGTTACCGCCGATACGGTCGGCGGCCCAAGGCACAAGGTAATGATCACCACCCATCATAGCGGTTCGAGGTGCATACATATAGTTCGGCAAGAGGACGTCGTCCTCAGGACAGAGATAGGGACCTTCCAGCCTTTCTGCGACCCGGTAGCGCGTGGTGTTCGTCTCTCCATGACAGAAGATCAGATAGTAACGCCCTTCCATTTTAAGAATCTCTATAACCTCAAGGGCTGCCCCGATAAAAGGACTGTAAAGGGGTGGTTTCACCTCCCAGTTTTTCAGGTCTTTGCTAACAGTCCAAGCCACACAGCCCCGTTCCAACAACGGTCCATGGTTGAGCCGGGCGGTGGTGACCATCACATACTGCTCGCCTGCATCATCGTAGAACAGAAACGGATCTCGCCACGCCGTAAGCAGGTAGGGGTCTTCTACAGGGGCATTGTGGGGAACGTACCAGCGCGGATCCGGAACGATTATCGGTCGCAGGGGAGAGTCTTTCTCCCACTTGATTAGGTCATCGCTGCGGGCATGATAGATCACTTGGGGGTTCGTGCCGGCGTAGAACATTTGGTACTGTCCCTCGGAATGCACTATCGTCGCACCACCGATTCCGTCATCATCTGGCTCTCCCGGCTGCCCCGGCAGCAGCGCCGGCGGCAGAAGTTCCCAATGGAGAAGATCCGTGCTCACGGCGTGGTCAAGCTCACAACGAGGAAGTCTGGGCGGGTCGTCGTTTCTTTTGCTCAAATAGAAAAGGTGGCACTCGCCTTCCCGACAGAAGAAAGATGCGTCCCCGACGAGTGCACCTTCGGGACGAAAATGCAAGGTGTTCACACGGCGCGAAGTCTTGACGATTGAAATAGTGTGAATGTGATTCCATATTCTGCATTCCCAGCGTACCCCTGTGAATATTTCAAGGTAAGCAAGCGCACTCACCGATAGTTGTGGTGCTCTTTTACGCCTCAGGTTGAAAGGCAATCACACGGGCGGGCGCACCGTCCGATTCCAGAATCTTCAACGGGAGCGCGTAGAGTTGGGTGTAGGAGGTCGTCAATTGGCGTAGGTTACAGAGGTATTCAATCATAATCACGCCGTTGCGAAGTAACACATCGTGTGTTACAAAGTCAGAAATCGGTGCGACCTCTTTGTCAAGCAGCTTGCGGATCGGATAATCCTGCGGAAAATCGTAACCAACCGCTTTAATCTGACGGGATAAGAGCCACTCGCACGCCGGTCGGGTCATGTAAGGCGCGGTCGTCCAGAATTCCGGCGTCTTTGGCGAGGCGACCTCGTCCCAACAGGTCTTCAGCACGACGATGTCGCCCGGATTGATGTGCTCACCGGCATCACGGACTTGAATTTCAGTAATCGCTGAATTGGGTTCGATGCCGGTAAGATCGACAATTGCCGCTCTGCCTACAATCTGGTTGAGCGGAATATCGCTCGTTGTCTGACCGTTGGGGTCGATATGCCTCGGCGCGTCAATATGCGTAAATCCATGAACCGCCCAGCCCACCCAAGTCACTTGGAAAGCACTGCCTGTGTTGAAGTCCTCTTTGAGTTCCCGGTCTACCGCCCACCGAAAGTGGTTCTCGATTGGCATTGTCAGGTCAACAATCTGATTCATTTGACATTTCACATAATTGATCGAAGATAGTTCAAAGCTTTCCGCATCGATTCCACCCGATCGGACTCACCCTCGTAAACCACCGACAGGCAGCCGTTATAACCGATTCCGCGTAGAATATCAAGGATGCGTGGATAGTCAAGCCACTCCTCCACGCCACTGTCTATCTGATAAAACTTCGTGCGAGCGTACACGGCATAAGGGGCTGTCTGTGCGATGCTATCGTAGCAGTCGTAATTCGGGTGAGCCGACCCCCGGTGACCACTCGCGCCGGGCGAACCCGCGTACTGTCCGGTATCGACGATATGTGTGAAGTAGGGGTGATCCGTTTCACGAAGCGCGCGAAGCAGATCCGTGCCGGTACGGGTGACATTGTTGTGATTATGATTCTGTAGACCGACGAGGATCCCTTTTTCGTAGCCATACGCCGCAACTTCCTTGAACCCGGCAATCATCGGTGGCCAGAGTTCCTCCTCATCTTCGTGCTCTTCCCGGAGGTATGCGGCGAAGACGCGAACCAATGGACAACTCATGAAATCTGCGACATCGATCCACTTCTTAATTAACGCGATCTGCTCCGGATGTTCCTCAACTGGACATCCAAAATCGTTGCTGATTCCGATATATCCGAGTGGCAACCCCTTCTTCATCAGGTCTTTTTTGACTGTTCGCAGATAATCAATGTCGGTAGATTCAAACGCGCTCGAATGCAACTCGATCATGTCATATCCCAAGTCATAGACAATTTGTGCAAAGGCGGTGGCGGTTGTGTTCCTGACATTCAAAGACATGGCACCGATTTTCATCATGGCAAACGCTCCGTATCTAGAAAACAGATTTTCAATAATAAATTTTCGTGTTAATGCCGAGTTTAGCACAGAAGGTTCACTCCGTCAAGTCCAAAAGCAAATTGACAGTCCTGTCGCCTGACACCCGCATTACAAGCGGTTTCATACTGTCTCATCCACACGCACAAATTTTATTGAGTTGCGGTTCCAAACGTGGTAAGATACCGTTCGGTTGACTTTGATTGAGTCAATCACCGCTCGCAGTGGATTGCCAAATCCACTGCACATATACGGTATGGCTTGGATATGTCTATCCAAGTCTTGGACTCTCGGCGAAGTCGGAGCCGAGCGGGGTTGATTAATAACAACTTAGGTATAGTACAAGGGAGGGAGAGATAGCCATGCGTATTGCTCATGTGGGTCGGGATGAATTGGGTGTGTCAGAAGGTGTCCATGGTGGAGCGGGTCATCTTTTGATTAAGAGTCTCTGGGGCGAGGGCGATTTTCAGACGCCATGGTTCTTTGTCCATTTTGCGATTCTGCCGCCCGGCGGGGGGATTGGTTATCACCGCCATGATGAGTGCGAGGAGATGTTCACGATTCTGGACAACGCCGCGCAGTTTACCCACAACGGTCGAACAGCGGAGGTGGTTGGGGGTGCGACGGTGCCTTGCCGAAAGGGGGAATCGCACGCAATCTACAATCATACGGACAAAGAGACACGGTTTATGAATTTCTGTGTCGCAAATACGGGGGGCGGATATGATTGCACAGACTTTGGGGAAGACCGTGTCGGTGCGCCGTTGGAGGCGGTTGATAGACTTCCCGTTGGGCGGCTTGACCGCAATTTGTTGACGTTTATCCCAAATGTCCACGAAGGCAAAGGGAAGGTAGGCGTGAGGCAGGTTTGGGGGCATCAGGATTTCCGAACAAATTGGGGATTCGTTGCTCACTGCGTGGTTCCACCCGGCGCATCGGTCGGCTATCACCGCCACGATGTGATAGAGGAGACCTATATCATCATGGCGGGCAGCGGTCGAATGACGGTGGATAACGAAACGGAGGAGGTACATGTGGGCGATGCCATCCCGAACCGGCTGGGTGGGTCGCACGGTATTTATAACCACACGCAGGAGGACTTGGAGATACTTGTGATGGCTGTCTGCATGGAGTCGAGGGCAGTTCGACACCTATGACTTAGGGGACGATCTGACTGCGCGACAGTAGGTTTGAAAGGAGAGATTGATGGGACAACTTGAGAATAGGACTGCCATTGTCACCGGTGCGAGCCAAGGGATCGGGAGAGCGATTGCACTAGCATTCGGTCGGGAAGGTGCTAACGTCGTCGCTACCGCCCGCACGACAGCGGCTATTGAAGCGGTGGTTGCTCAGGTCGAGGAAGCGGGGGCGGCGGGATTGGCGGTGACGGCAGATCTGAGCGTTGAGCGAGACATCCAACGCATCGCAGATGAAACGACCACGAAATTTGGAGGGGTTGATATATTGGTCAACAACGCCGCCATCATCCACCCGCCTATAGACCTGGTGGACTTGGACGCCGATCTGTGGCGGCGGGTCATGGATGTGAACCTAACCGCCGCTGCGTTGCTCACAAAGTTCGCCCTACCGAGCATGATCGAGAACCGATACGGCAAGATCATCAATATCTCAAGCATTGGTGGACGCAAAGGGGGCAAAGGGCGTACTGCGTATCGAGTGACGAAAGCTGCGTTGATTAGCCTGACGGAAAGCGTCGCAGCCGAAGTCAAGCAGCACGGCATTGATGTCAACTGCATCTGCCCCGGCGGGGTTGACACGGAGGGTTTCCGTGAGGCATTCGGGAGCGAGGGCAGGGAAGAGAATCCGAAGCTGATGCTGCCTGAAGAGATTGCGGCACTCGCGGTTTTCCTAGCCTCGGACATGAGTTCGGCGGTTACGGGGACAGCAGTAGACGCATTCGGCACGACCAACCCGCTATTCGGGTAAAGACGCAGAGGAAATTTAACGCAAAGTCGCAGAGTCGCAAAGGAAAGACTTTTTAATATTTCTTCTTGGCGTCTTTGCACCTCCTGATGTTGACGGATCGTTCCGATCCAAACAACAACGAGGATCCTCGACAAGTCGGGACTTGCGTCCTTGCGTTCTATTTTTCTTAGTTTGTGCCTTCGTGACCTAGTTCGGCTTCCAATTGGGTCAAACCCTCGTCAATGGTGGCGATTACATTGTCAATTTGGCTGCGCGTGATGATGAGCGGAGGATAGAAACGCAGGTCGTCGCCGTTCACCCAATCTGCTGTACCGCCGCCACTTCCCACGGACAAGCCCTTGTCCAGTAAAATCTTGTTGAGGCGTTTGTGAAAGCCAAGTGATGCGGGGAAAGGTTCCTTCGTATCTTTGTCGCGTACCAGTTCGATGCCGAGGATCAGTCCAAGCCCTCGAATCTCGCCGACGCTTGGGTGGGCGTCTAACGCGCTTGCCTTTTCCAGCAGATACGCGCCCATCTGCGCCGTATGCTCAAGAATCCCTTCCTCTTCGATGATGTCTAACACCTCCAGTCCAACCCGCATTGCTATGGGATTATTGACGTAAGTGAAGACGTGAGCGAAGGGTGTGCCGCCCGCTGCAAAAGTATCACGAATACTATCCCGAATAATCACACCACTCAAAGGAGCGTAGCCGCTGCTGGCTGCCTTTCCAAAGACAATCATATCTGGGATAACGTCCCAGTGCTCAATGGCAAAATATCGTCCGCTGCGCCCGAAGCCGGTGATGATTTCATCTGCAATAAATAGGACGTCGTACTTATCGCAGATTTCACGGACGAGCGGATAGTAATCCTTGGGCGGTATCGCCGCAGCAACCCCTCCGAGCACCAACGGTTCCGCCACAAATGCCGCCACGTTATCCGGACCGGTCTGCAAGATCATCTGCTCCAGTTCATAGGCACAGGTCAGGTTGCATTTCCCTTCACAACCCGCAAACACGCAGCGATATGGATAGCAAGGCGCGATGTGCGGGAAATTGGGAAGCAAGGGCGCGAAAAGGTCGCGCATCCCCGGTATACCTGTGACGCCCAATGCGCCGAGTGTCGCACCGTGGTAGCCGCGCCAGCGGGCGATGACTTGGTGCTTCTGCCCGTTCCCACGCTGCACATGGTACTGCCGAGCAATCTTGATCGCGGTTTCAATCCCCTCCGAACCGCCCGAAACGAAGTAGGCGTGGTTCAGGTCGCCGGGGGCAATCGCAGAAACCCGACCGGCTAAGTCTAGTGCCGGCTGGGTCGTAAAATGGGTGGCGAAGCAGTAGGCGAGCGTCTTGGCTTGTTCTGCCATCGCGTCCGCGATACGCTGACGGCCATGCCCCAAGGTGACATTACTTGCACCCGCGGCACCGTCAATGTAGCGTTTACCCGTTTCATCGTAGAGGTAGATCCCTTCCCCACGCACTATTAGGGGATAATCGTAACTCAAATCGCGGTGGAATAGTGCTTTTTTTGCATCGGCGTTTGACATTTTGCTGTCTCCCAAAGCCAAATCAGGATAATTGTCTGAATCAGGATTTACAGGTGCTTGCATCCCGATCTTATCGGGGATTCAAGGATTTTCAGAATTGCGAGAAGCAATTTAAAACTCTGAGATGAATTGACCAAATTGTTCCTTCCATCTTGCTGCCAACCTTAGCTCGTCTTCCCGATATTCATAGCCCTCTGAATTATCGCCTTTGTATTGTTCTCGATACCAGTCTACAGTTGTCTGAATCCATTCTTCTACAGGTGTAGTGCTGAAACCGAATTCACGCTCGGCTTTGGACAGATTGTAGAGGTATGAAACAGATCGGCTCATCGGCGGGGCGTAGGCGTTCAGGTGAGGCTGCTTGTGGATAATTTCGCGGGGAACGTAGGTAATCTGGCATTCGTGACCCGCTGCACCCCAAATCAGATCCCCCCAACGCTCGATGGTCATTATTTCCTGCATGGCGATATGATACGTTTGGTTGGCAGTCTCCGGCACACCAAGGACACGAACGAAAGCCCCCGCAGCATCAGCAGAATATAGGGTGCGGAATAAGCCACGATCTTCTAGCGAAATAACTGCGCCACGTCCGTCCAATGCCCGTTGGACCCACCACCACATCCGTCCGGTCGGATCGTCCCAGCCCATGACCGCCGGGATACGGATAATTGTGTACGGAATGCTGCTGTTTTCTTGGAGCCACTTTTCGCAGTGTCGCTTGCCGACGCCGTAGGGATCTTCTCCTGCGGGATAGGTATAACCAATTGACGACCAATCCACGACCGACTCTTGGAATGTGCAGTGCTTGGAAAAGTCCACTGCGCCTTCCAAATATACTGACCCGGGTGCTGACTATGACATAGCGACCGACGTTGCCATCGAATGCCCCCACCGCAGATTCGACATCTTCCTTACAATAAGCCTGTGTATCAACGACCGCATCAAAAGATTTCCCCTTCAGTTTTGCGGCGAAATCTGAGCGGTCTTCACGGTCTCCCTGAATATGTTCGATCTGCTCCCACCATTCGGGTTGGGTGCTCCCTCTGGAAAAGATGGTGACCCTGTCCCCGCGTTCAAGCAGTCTCTGCACAACAATCCGACCCATGTATCGTGTGCCACCGATGATAAGAACGTCCATATTAACCAATTTCCTTTAGGATGAGGAGTACATACAATCTCTACGCATTAAAATATAGTATATCATATCGTGGTGTGATTGCAATGTCGAAGGTGTCATTTTCCGTTATTTTTTTGTAAAGGGAGAGTGAATTGGGTATACTATACACGCCGAGTTACTGCTCAGGGGCAGAAGCCGATTTTTTAAGGAGCAGGACGGACAAAAATGCTACTGACCGGTTGGCAAAAACTCGGTTCTCCTATGAGTTGACACCGCATAATTTCAGTTATGAACCAGTGGTGCTAGAGTTAGTAATAGTTACTAATGTTAGTAACATTTGCTAGCAATAGTTACTAATAATCGGTCTAATTGCTGTGATGGCTTTTTGGCTCAAAGCCTTACACTGACTGACTCCGAGGCACTATTGGCTCTTTTGGCATAGTAATTGCCTATACTGAATGCCACAAGCAGCAATCTTATCAACTTTTGGTGCTAGTTGGTGAGGATGTCTTGCTTGTTTCTGAAGCGGATTGCCTAACGGAATATCAAGATATTCCTAACAACTCATAGGAGGTTTAACTATGTTAAGTTTACGCCATTTGAAGGCGATGGTTTTAATTGTCGGTTTCTTGGTAGTTGGAGTTGTTTCTACGAACGTCTATTCTCAACACAACGCCAAACACGGCGATAAACGTAAGGTCCCGGACTTTCAAACCGTATATCAATACACGATTGTGTATTCACACACTAAATCTTGCCCTAATTATAATGGTACTTGTAGTGGTACGATATACGGTTATAGTTACAAACACGTTGGTCATAGAGAAAAAAGATGGATATATCAGACTTACAATGCGAACAACAATACTTGGGAGACAACTGGGTATTCAGAGTGGACGTACCATAGTACCGTCACTACCCCTGAAACTTCTGTTTATTGGGACTCCTATTGTGATGACGACAATTGTTCTTATGGTTTTGAATATGCCCTAATGGACAAACACTTTATTCGTTTCTTAGGAGATTATCATGTTTAATCACCATTTTATACGTTGTGCTGTTGCATTGTTTTTGCTTTTTCTATTTGCCTTAGGATACTATTTTTACAATAATCATGTTGAATTTAGGGATTTTATGAGCGGCCATCTTGAGTTTCAGAAGATATTTTTGGACACTGAGGGATCTCAAGATACCCGTGATAATCCAGACGGTGTAACTAATGGTAGCACAGCATCAAGGGAACCACATTGGTCAACGTATGATAAACGTCAATGGGAAATGTATTGGTCAAGCCATAGTAAGCCTGTAAAGGTCAGGTACGCAGAGACAGGGAGGCCCGATGATGAGGGAGTCAAAACTGCTTCTACTCCTAGAATGGTTTATAAAAAGGATTTGATCCCGCAGCTCGTTGAAACCCCTGACGGGCAGGTACGTAAGATGTACTGGATTGAAAAACTTAAACCTGGGCAAGCTGTACCTCCTCCCGAGGCGTGGCCGACTATGCTGCAGGTTACCGTAGATGGGGTGACGTATGATGTTCCAGAAGGGGAAACTTCGGATTCCTACATTGATAAAATTAGGTTGAGTACAATGTATGATATCTCCCTTGAAGATGTAGGTAGGCTCATCGAAGCGGGTATGATTCCAAGTTCGCCTATAGAAGCACAATACGACCCCCTCTTTGCCGATCCCCTCTTTTTAAGGCGCGAGGACAGTCGACCGCTGGAAGCCCGTTCTAAGGTGCTGCCTTGGGGGCCTCCTCCTGAGTCTGAGATCATCTACCTCGACGAAAACGAAAAAAGGCAACTGATTCAGGATATGGAGGCTCTAAGTGGTGGTGAAACTGAAGGGGGATCAAGCGGTGAGATAGACACGGTTGGAGACTCAGTAAGCGAGCAATCCTCATTAGCCGATGATTTCGATAACTCGTTTCCTGATGACTTACCATCTTCCGATACAGAATCTTATGAGTTTGATAAGCCTAATCTTCCTCAAAGCGTGGCAGACCTCGAAAAGCAGTTGACGCCTGAGCTGCCAACAACCGAAAGCATTGAAACGCAACTCAAGGAGCAGTTGTCGCCCGAGCGTTTTTCAAAGGCACAACAGTTGATTGACGAGTACGGCACAGAGGAGGGGCTTCGTCGTCTGAGGGAGTCTGACCCCGAAGCTGCTCGTCGATTTGAGCGGGAACGTCGTCCGCCGTCCGCCCGTGAGGTGCCAAGTGACGCTGAGTCCTCGACACAGTAGCGGGGCATCGTTGTCCCAATGAAAAAAGCGGTCTCCCCATGTGATGCAGGGGACCGCTTTTTTGTGCTCACAACATATCCCTTTGTATCCGATGCTTTGATGTAGGGAACAACGATTGTTGTTCCCTACGAACTCTCAGACCTCCGGTTCTGCGTCCGACTTATCCTGTGGGTGATAGTCGATTACCTTCCGCCCGTGTTCCAGATCGTAGAGTGCCCATGTGCTGTCTGAAACGCCGAACACAACCTCGAACTTCACCCCCGGCTGTGTGACCGCCTGCTCGAACACGCGAGCGGCGTCGCCGTGGCTCAGTTGATGGGGTGTGTAGGGAGGTCGCGATCTCGCTTGAAATTGCCAATCCGAACTGCAACAAATTCCATGTCAAACCGGGCTGAGTACATATACCCCAGACTCTCTCCGAAGACCTTGCTGATTGAGTAGTAGGTCTCCGGTCGAGGGGTCATATCAACCGTCCGCATGATGTCTTTTGGATAGGGCGCGAGCAGTCCAGCACGACTGGCAAAGGCGATGCGACGGACACCGTTTTGCCGTGCGGCTTCAAAGACATTGTAGGTGCCGATAATGTTATTCTGGAGGATGTCTTCCCACGGCGCGCCTCCGGAGGGATTGCCTGCGAGGTGAATCACAGCTTCCATGTCCTGAGTGGCTTTTAGCACGGTGTTGAAGTCAGTGACATCTCCGACAATTGCATCTTCAATATCCGGCATCGGTACGTGGTCAAACCCGCGCAGCGAATATCGGTCTTTCATCCCTTTCACGACCGCCGTACCAACAGCCCCGGCGGCACCGGTGACGAGGATTCTCATCTGCTTCTCCTTTTCTAACGCCAAATCTCTCTGAGTCTCGGCAAGAGGATTTCCGTATTCCGGTCATGGATTTCGCCATTCCAGCCGTTATTCGTCTCAGCACTGGATTTATCGTACGATTCTTGGATAAGTGCTGGTAGCGGGAGTTGATGAAATCGCGTCTCGAAATATCCGTTGTCCCGAAGTTGAACCTCCCGAAACCCCATTGGGAAACCGATCAGACATGCGGTGTCAACAGTGAGGAAATCACGATACATCCGAATACGGTTGGTATGCCGATGCCCCGTGAAAAGCGCGACGATGGCGGGACTCTCCTTCACGGTTTTCAACAACCGATCTGCACCGTCGAGGGTTCCCTTTCCCTCTTCATGGCTTGGGAGTGCCCATGCATGGAGAAACAACAACATCGCGTGCCCTTCTTCATAGGCTTTTTCTGCTTCCTCACGGAGGGCATTGTCGAGGGTATCGGTCCAAACACCGCTGCCATCTTCGATTGGGTCGCATTGGTGATAGATGTTAGCGAGCGCGAGGCGAAGGCGTGGGGCAGCGTCAACGACCGTGAGTGTTTCAGGGATGTCGAATCTTTCCGCAAACGCTTCAAAAGACCCCTGTTGTGCGTCGGAGTCGTGATTGCCGGGGATACAGTACATCGGTGCCTCAAAGTCGGCAAAAGTTGTCGCAACATCCTCAATCGATTGCAGGTAGGTCGTCCATGGCAGATCGAACGAACTACCGCCACAGAGGAAGTCACCGCCGTGGACGATGAATTCAGGTTTGATCGGATTGACCGCTGGCACGATTGCGTCGAGGACTGTCTTGCTCTGCGTCAGCATTTTCGGTGCGCCGTAATCCTTCGGTGCACCGGGGTAATAGTGGCTGTCGGTCAAAAAAGCGAAACGAACAGACATAATGTCTCCAAACTAAATCGAAAGGTTTATGTAAAAAGAAAGTGCAAAGCACGGAGAGAAACCGAGTTTTTCCGAAAAAACTCGGTTTCTGTTGCACGATTTCTTAACATGAATCAAAACTTAAATGTGTGGACCGCGTTCTCGGATGATTCGGATTGCCAAATCTGGATCGATCTGGAAAATCATCTCAGGTTCAATCTTGCAGTGTCCCGGTAGATCAAAGCCTGCAACGGCACTTCGCGTGTGCCAACCCGATAGCGATGAGTCCATACCGTCCTCAGCCGATTCGGATAGCGGTCCGCCAAAGACATCGTGAAACGCCTTTGTGTAGCCATCCACAACTTGGGGCGATTTTGAGAAAGACCCTCCGCCGTGTGAGTTGACCATCCCGATACACTTGACGCAGTACCAGACATCGTTCAAGTTCCCAAAAGGTTCCAATCCCCAGTGCAGGGAAAGAATGTGACTGATGCCCGCCTCTCGACCCGCTTGGTAACCGTCTTCCACATCTTTATCGTCGTTGGTCACCGGTCCTGTGCCGGCACCTGTTCCCGAAGCGAAGACTAGACCGGACGGGGTAAAGGTGAGGTTACAGATACGCCGACCGCGGGGATCGGAAACTGCATCGGCTTTTGTTCCTAGGTCAATACCGAGTGCGTTGAGTCTGTCGTATACATCGAAATCGCGTTGCCAAGAACTATGTATCTCTGCCATTTTGTTTCCTCCATAGGAAATTTAGATTTTGATAAAATATTGTTCCCGATTAAGCATCGGGACAACGAAACCGTAAAGTGTAAAGAATTATTAAACAATACTTTTGGGTGAAAAAACTTCCACCGCTAACCGGGCGATCTCCGCAATCGCCTCATCCCCACGGACACCATCACCGCTGGCAAGTGCGAACGCGGAGACAACAAGGGGGCCCGTTGGGAGGAAGATAAGGCCAACATCCCCTTTGATGCGCCCACTCGATCCAATCTTATGTGCGATTGGGATGTCAGGTTTTAAGTCGCGGGGAATCATGCGACGATCATTGCAAAGTTTGAGCATCTCAATCATCGCTGCGGATGCCTGCGGACTGACGATCTGACCGGCGTGGAGTTGCTTCAGGATGCTTCCCATGTCCCCTTGGGGTGGCGACATTGTTTTCCAAAGAATGCTGAAAGGACACGCTGTTGAAATCAGCACCATGCGTCTCTGCCCGTTTATGCTGCAACACATCATTTTCTCGATTGCACGGGACGTCATCCATACCGAACATCCGATAGTGATAGCGACCTAGGGTTACACTGGTTCGGGTGTTGGGGAAGCCCATCGCGTCCAACGTGGCGTTGACGGATTCCAACCCAACCACCCCTAAGAGAAAATCGGTCGCCAATATTATCACTGATGCTGATCATCAACCGACAATAGTCGCGTAGCGTCAGTTCCGGTTCATCTTCCATCAGTTTGAGCATTCCTGAACCGTGGGTAGAAATATCCCCGTGTAGCCGATGGCGGTCATCAAGGGAGAGGTTACCTGTCTCAGCCTGATGGAACAACTCAATCATCACCGGAACTTTGCAGACGCTCGCGGTAGGAAAGCGTTGATCTGCGTTGTATTCGTGCGTGATGCCGGTGGTCAAATCTTCAATGTAGAAGCCGATACGTCCGCGAAAATCTGCCGCAATTTGGTCACATGCTGCTGTTGGAAATTGTTTGTTCATTGCTTGCCAATAGCCTATTGGCGGGAAAATGTGAAACAGATAACACAGAGGCGGGAGTTTCATAGGGAACAACGATCGTTGTTCCCTACACCTTCATCCGTTAATCTGCGCTATCCGTGTCGAATTTAACCGGCGAGCAGGGCTCTCAACCGCTGGGCGATGGTGTGCTCATCGCCTTCCTCTAGATTGTCCACCCTGACGACCACGGTATCTTCGCCTTCGCCGCCAACTTTGATGCAGGGGTCACCGGCATCAAGGGCCTCGATGAGTTCGCGGGCACTCCGTGCTGCCTCCGCTGCATTAACGACGACGTGGAGTTCAACCCCCCAATATCTCGGCGTAGTGGCTTCTTTCGTCTCTTCCACGCCGGGAGCCCCTTCAATTGCTCGCTCAATGACGGCGAACTTTTTACGGTATTCGTCGAAACGTTCCTCATGGTCCATAGTGAACCATTGGTCGAGAGCGACCGTAAGCCCGATGATTTCCTGCCGGTCTATTTTCATCCCTCGTCCCAAGGGGCGGGGTCCAATAAAACCGTGGGCTGCTACTGCTTGGATTAGGTCCTTCTTTCCAGCCACAAACCCAGCCGAATGGGGACCGTGGACATATTTGCCACCGAAGCAGACCAAGTCAGCCGATGTGGCGGTGTCCTGAAAGTAGTCGATCGGGAAAATTTGTGAAGCGGCGTCAGCGATGACAAGCACGTTATGCGCGTGTGCAATTCTGACCGTATCTTCGAGTGAGACAACGGTGACGTCCGGATCAGGACTGATAAAGTGGATAACCGCCGCGGTCTGGGGACCGATTGCGGCTTCCAACTGCTCTGCCGTACATCCGTTTTCATCGCCCGCCATCACTAGCTTGCTCCCCGGTATGGTGTAAGCCCGGTCAAAGCCGTATCGTTGCTTCGCTTGGATGATGACTTCATCCTTCATGCCGGTGGTGTCTGGGAGCTGATCCATTTTTGCTTGGTCGTTGCCGGTCATACACGCGGCGGTGGAGAGCACCATAGCAGCGTAACAGCCAGCCGTTACATAAGCAGCTTCCGCACCCACTAGAGAAGCGATGTGGTCTCCGGACTTTTCGAGTAGTTCCTCCATGTCCACGAAGTGCTCTTCCGCTTCTTCCATTGCCTGCTTGACTATCGGAGTAGGGGTTGAGCCGCCCATAGCGGTAGAGTTGCCCGCAGCGTTGATAATTGGGGTTGCCCCCAGCCTTGAGTAAATATTTTCGCTCATTATAATCTCCTTGATTATGTATTGTGTTTTGATTCCGTATGTTGCCAGAATCGCTTACACCAAAAAGGACTATGCGGCAAGCAGTTCGCGCAGATACTTAGCCGCTCGCCTGAAGGTTTCCTTATCATCGCATTCGTTGGCGTCCTTGCCTTCAAATGTGATGGACATGCAGCCGTTAAAATTCGCTGCTTTCAGAATTTCAACGATGCGCTCATAATCTAGCCACTCCTCACGCCCGCTGTCCACTTTATAAACTTTAGCGCGGACATACCCGGCGTAGGGAGCGGTCTGTTCCATAAATTCGTAGGTATCGATGTCCGGATCGGGGACGCCTTGGGTCCGCGAAGGAGATCCCACCCACTGACCGGTATCCAGAATAAAGGTGAAGTTTTCACGGTCTGTCTCACGCAGGAGACTCAGGACGCCCTCACCGGTACACGGATGGTTCTGTACCCCGACGATGATGCCCTTTTCAGCGGCGGCATCACAAAGTTCTTGGAAACACGCGACTTCGCGCGCTTTCCCTTCGTCGGTCTCCGGCGTGGGGCCACAGAATGATCTGACCATCGGTGTGCCTAGGAAAACCGCCGTGTCTAAGTCTGTTTTGCACCGAACCATTTTCTGCTGTAATTCATCTTCCGTGCCCACAAAATGCCCGCCGGTCGCTAGGTAGCCGATGGGGAGTCCGGCTTTGAGGCACTTGATCTTGATGGCGCGCAGATAATCGGGGTCCTGCGAGCGAAAGCCCACGTCTGCGCGGAAATCGACGACGTCTAGTTTCAACTCGTAGGCAAAATCGATCACATCTTCAACATAAGGAAGTGTTTTTGGATCGTCCTTACCGAAATACGAGCCGTACATACCGAGTTTAATCATGAGAACTCCTTAACGGTAATATAGAGAAAGATTGCGTTGCCGAGCTACTGCTCAACAGGCGCACTGATGTTCAGGTACTCAATCTCATCTTCGCCATCGTTGATGACCCCATGCTTTGTCTTGGGGGGGAGATGCACGGCATCACCCGCTGTCACCGGGTATTCCTGACCATCAATCAACATTTTGCCACGCCCTTTGATGAAGTAGTAGACCTGTTCTTTGTCTTGATGGTCGTGGTAATCCGTTGTGATACGCCCTTGAACGACATGGCGCGTGAAGTTGCTCAGTCCCAGCAGACACGCGACTTCGGGTGGATCAGCGTTTTCGTTCCCTGCGCGCGTCAGTACGGGCCAAATAATTTTGCTCTCGTGCCCGACGTAAGGAATTGAGTCACGCCAGTTTCGTATAATCATGATAATCTCCTGTTTGGTTTATAAAGTTGTTGACGGTTGTATATAGTAACATTTTGGACATCTCACTCCTCTTCCCGCACTGAATGGGCGATCGGATTTTCGCCGATCCAACGCTCATCCACCGGCTCCGATGCCAATTGGTAGCGCGTATCGGAAGATAGCCGAATCCGATCCGAACGATTGTCAAGCGAGCAGTGCATTGTATACATACTGAACACCAGCAGATCGCCGGCGCGGAAGTCTGTTGTGAGCCAGCGACACCCAAGCTCCTTCTGAATCGCTGCGGGGTCTTTGCCGTAACTCCCTCCTGTTTTTTTCCAGTTGCTTTTTTTGTCTACGTCCATCTGCCCGTAAGTCGTTTTGACCTGTTCCAGACGGTGGGAGTTTTCAAGCACCATCAGTGCAGCATCGCTCAAAGGAGCGTCCCCCAGTGGTGTCCAGGAGGTGTATAGGTTCGTGGTGCCTCTGCCCATGTACACGATGTCGTAATGCGGTGCACTGGATCTGCCGGGACCCATCACACGCATCCAGACAAAATCAAATGATCTGACCTCACCGCCGAGGAATGCAGCGTAGAAATCGATCATCCGGCCGGAATGCACCAACTTCCGCACAGCGGGTAACTTCCCCAACGCCGCATGGCTGCCGATTGCCGAGCGAAATTTGCCGTTATCACTCCTTGCCGCCCGTGCCTCCATGAGGGAGTGGTTTTCGTCGATCATCTCATGTTCCGCTAACACCTCGAGCACGGATCGCCGGGCGTCCATGACCCACTCCAGATCCAAATAATCGCGGATTAAAAGATAGCCGTCCTCCGCCATACGTTCCCTCAAAGCGGACATATCATTGAGCAAATCATTTGATTCACGTAGTTCACCGAATGCATCCGGTGCCATATCTAGCGGTATGCCGTTTGAAGTCAGTTGTGCCATTGCGCCTATCCCTCCTGTTCCGATACCCTGATCCCGATTTGCCAATTCGGCAGTTAGACCGCAGTCCATCCGCATCGACGAGGAGCTGTGTGTCCGTGACCATACCAGCTACGCCGCTTGCGAGGGTAGATAACCGCCGCCGCTATTTCTTCCGGTTCTGCGATCCTCCCATCAGAACATTTTCGGTTACCATTTTGTGAAATTCAGGGTTTTGCATCGCTATTCCGAAAGCGGCGTACGGGTGACGGTTGGTGCGACTGAATGACCGTGATGCCGTGCGGTTGCCCATTCCGCGGCTAACGATTTGGTGAGCAGGCAAACGGCACCCTTCGCGCCGCTGTAGGGTGCTCGAAGCGGTCCACCCACAACGCCAACCTGTGAGCTGATGTTGATGATGCGCCCCTGAATACCACACTCAATCATTGATTTTGCTGCCATCTGGCTCATGAAGAATGTGCCCTTAAAGTTTACAGTCTACGATGTAATCGAAGTCCTTCAGTGACATTGAGTGCGGGCTGGACTTTGTTGACCCCGGCATTATTAACTAACACATCAATTCTACCAAAAGCATCAAGTGTTTTCCCCACAAATGCCTCAATGCTTGAAACCTCCGCAACGTCCAACTGCCACGCTTCCGCACGTTGACCTGTTTTGCGAACCTCCTCAGCCACCTGTTCAACCTCACTGACAGTACGACTCCCCGCAACGATATCCGCTCCTGCACCCGCACAAGATAGTGCAATCTCTTTACCGATGCCTTTTCCCGCACCGGTTACGAGAACGACCTTGTCGGTCAATGAAAAATCGATTGATGCCATCTATCCACTTCCTTTCAGGTTTAAGTTATGCAATCCATCATGAATCCCCGATACATAAGGAATTGTGCGGGAATTCCGCTAAGTCCTTAGTGCGCCTTCAAGATAGCGGCGAAACGCATCAGTGTCATAAATCAGTGGTCTCTGAATTTCCATTGACGGCAGACGATAGGGGGGCGAATCCTTTGTAATATAACGCGCCGCCATTGGCGGTCCTCCATCTTCTTCGTCGGGACCATCAATGCCAACGAGATCGGCATATCTCATTGTCTCGCCATCAACCTGATATTCTGTCCCCACAATCCAGAGCCTGCCAAACCGGTATCTTTTTGAGACTTCGCGTTCTGCGATGCTGCTCCAACTCGTGCCTGTAAAAGCGAAATCTTGTGGCGTAATTCCGAGATACTTTTTCAATGTTTCGTCACATTGCTCTAACTCCGCGCGTAATTTTTCGCCGGACGCATCCTCTAGGGAGAGTTCAGACAGGTTCGGATGTGTCACCGTGTGCGCCCCGATATGCCAGCCGCTTTCTATGAGTTGTCCTATCTCGTCCCAGGTCATAATCTCACGGAGGGGATCCGGTGGCATAGGCTTGGCGTAAAGGTCATCCACCGGTCCGGTATTGATAAACAGATTTCCAGCATAGCCATATTTGCTCAGGACATCATGTATCTCATAGCGCATCGATTTCACGGGGTGATCAAAGTCGAACATGATCGGTCGAGGCGGTAACTTCCCTCCTTCTCGAAACCATTGAAAAAGCTGATTGTAATTGATGGACTCAAAGTTCAGTTCAGCAGCAATTTTCACCAGTCTGTCGAGATGGTCCGGGGTCAATGGATAGTTGCCATCATGCCTAATGCCGTGACACATAGTAATTGGGATTCGGACCATAGAGAAATTCCTTTGAATAAGTTTATTTCGTATTGGGCCAACGATAACGTGGCCATTCGGGGTATCTGTTTGCGTTCTGCGCGACGCGTTCAACTTCAGCAATCCATGCTTTGCAGTTAGGGGTCTCTAATTCAGGATTTGAGCGACTCCGGGCGACAAAACCGGGGACATACCAACGTCCCGTGGGTTTCCCCAACGCTTGGTAGCGTAGATCCATACTCCAACGGATGGTATCCGTATGATTGACCCGTGAACCGTGCGGGGTCATATTGCTGAACATCACCATGCTGCCTGCCTTTGTGGGGAGTGACTGTCGCTCCGCCTCTGAGACATCTTCGAGCGGGATATTCAGCCCGCTCTCACCCCAGACATGAGGCAAAACACCTTCCTTATGCCGGCGCGGAGCAACCCATAGGCACCCATTCTCAAGCGTGGTATCGACGAGCGGTATCAGGCACGCCAAGATCAACGTTTCATCACCATCGGGCAGATAATATCCCGCATCCTGATGTGGACTGGTATAACCTCCCGGTAGGCGTGGATGGATATTGTAGGAGGGATGGCATAGGATATCGGGACCCACCAACGACTCAACCCGGTCAAGAATTTTGGGGTGTTTCATGAACTGAAACAACGCCTCGTCTTTATGGGCACGGGTTTGTAGTGCCGAAGTTGCTTCAGGTGCTTCAGCAGCAATCTTCGCCAATCGTCGCTCAAATGACTCATTTTCGTACAAACCACTCACCTGCCCGGCTTGATAAAGTTGCTGCGCCTGCGCTTCGACGACAGCTTTGAACTCGTCCTTAACCGGGCATAGGTCATCTTCGGTGAAAAGGTCCTCGATAATCAGGTAGCCTTCTTCTTTGAATGTCGCAATTTGTGAATCGTTAAGCATGTCGCAAATGGTTCCTCACTCATTTTGCACCCCCCTTTATTCCCCCCCTGACGGGGGAATAAAGCGTCGGTCGAGCAGACATTATAGCACGATTAGAAAAAAAAGGCGAAAAAAATCAGACCGAATTAACAAACGACTTGCGATCTATCCTCTAAAAGTGTAACATAGTAAATAGACACACACAAAGTGTATAAGTTGGACAGAGTGGAAGCGCGATTCATCCGCGCAGAAAGGAGTCAGTATGGCAAACGTATTGGGGAATATAGGGGGCGGTGCAGAGCTTTTAGAGCACGGTATCCGATATGTTCAGGTGAGTGCCCCTGAACCCGACAAGGTTGAAGAACTTCAGGCAGACCTCAAAGCGAAAGGGCTGCAAGCTATTGGACTGACCGCGTTGTATCTCGAAGAGGATACCGTTGCCACTGAGGCGGCGAGCCAAGCGTGGATAAACGCCTTTGATGCGGCGGTCAAGATGGGCGTGGATCTCGCACTCAGCAGCATCAAAGCCGATGAGGATATGAGACCAAGGGTCTGCGACTGGCTGAAAACGATGGGCGATGCGGCGGCGCAACGCGGCATCACGGTCGCGCTCGAAACGCACCCGTCACTCGTGCATAATGCCGAGGCTGCGTTGAAGACGATGGAGGCGACCGACCATCCGAACATTAGAATCAACTACGATACGGGGAATATCAGTTTTTATACGGACGGAACTGATGCGGTCACAGAGTTGAAAAGGATCGCGCAGTATGTTGTGAGCACCCATTTGAAGGACCACAGCGGTAATTTTGACGAATGGGATTTCCCCACCCTTGGCACAGGGTCGGTCGATTTCGCAGGCGTCCGGCAGGTCCTTATAGACGCCGGTTTTCAGGGACCATGGATTATGCAGGTGCCCGGAGATATGAAGCAAGCTGTCGCACATCTCCGCAGTCTAGGGATTCGGTCAGTAAAACCTGTCTTAACGCAAAGGCGCGAAGGCGCAAGGAAGAATCTTTATTATTTTAGGAGTTACGTAGTTGAACGCTCAAAGTCTTGCGCTGGGTTGAATCGCACCCCCTCTAACTCCCCCTTAAAAGGGGGAGAACCTGTAGTTCGGCGATTCATCTCAATACCCGATTTATCGGGCAACTACAATCTGAAGTGCGTAACTCCTATCTGTATTATTTTCACTAGAAACCGTAGGCGGGGCATCTTGCCCCGCCCTCCCCTCTATTCCTTCACTGTAATTGCACTCCCTTTTTACATGAGCCATTTTTTTAATCTGTGCGTCCCGGCGTTCCTTTTCACGTTTTGCGTTTTATTCTTTTGCCCAGCCATATTCCCCACAGAACCGCTGGGATCACCGTCAAACCCGCCATCCACCAGAAAATTGTAGGGATGCTCAGTGAAGCGTCGAGTGCCCCGCCAGCAACCGCAGAACCGACAGCACTCATCAGCGTGAAAAGGGCAAAGTCGGTGGAGAAGACCCGTCCGCGCACGGGATTGGGAGCGAGATGCAATAACAGTTGTGTCGAGAACACCCAGACAATTCCCCCCACCAATCCCACGGAGGGTGACACCCAAAAGCACCCAGCCGAAGTGGACCATCGGGCGACGATAGCTAGCCCTATAGCACCCATCAGATAGCCCAGAATGATGGCATACCGCAACGGGCGATCCCGATCCCCGGTGAAACGGCGAGCGACGATGGACCTACGCCTGTCCCAACGCCACCCATCCCAAGCATGAAACCGAGGCTAATCCCTCCACCTTCTCCAATTACAAAGATATCTTTGGCGATAGTGACCATTGCCACCTGAGATCCGGAACCCATCATCAGTGCGCTGGCACCCTTATGTAGTGCGATAACCAGTGTGTCGGGGTGCCTGCCGAGGTAACGCAAGCCGTCAAGGTACTCTTTGAAAGCACCGCCCATGGTTTTATCCGACGCGGCGAGAGCTGGTTCCACATCAAGTTTAATCCGAGCGATGAATGACGGCTGATAGGAGAAAGGTCAAGCCGTCAATGACAAAGGCGGGGTAGATGCCCCATGCGCCGGACACAATTCCACCGATGGCGGCACCCAAAGCGAGCATAACCGACCAAGTGGCGGATCCCAAGGCGTTGGCAGCACCGAGTTCCTTTGATGAAACAACGTCGGGCAAAATCGCATTTCGCGTGGGGAAGAAAAAACCACCGATCCCAAGTTGGAGGGCGGTCAGGACGTAAAGCAGCCAGACATCGTCCGCACTCCGAACCAAAAGGAAGCCGAATGCGACGACGACGCGCGCCAAGTCAGTTATGATGAGGGTATGTTTACGGTTATAGCGATCTGCGACCACACCAGCGATGGGACTGATGAAGAATGGTGCGAGCATACGGACGACGAACAGGCTGCCGATAGCGAATCCGGATTGGGTGAGTATCGCAATGAGCGAAGCGGAAGCGACAAAGTTGAACCAATCCCCTAGGAGACTGATAATCTGTCCAAGCCAGAGCAGGCGAAAGTTACGGTTGCCACGAATCAACTCGCGGTATCCAATTGATCCGCTGCTATTGGCTGTTGTTGTGCTCAAGGAGAATCTCCTAGGCTACGTTGATGAATTCGGAAAGGTCAGAGTTAAACAGGGACTACCCCAATATCCAGCTAGATACCCAACCCACCGCTGCACCAATCTAACAGATGCAGTCCGAAATCAAACATCTCCGTGAGGTACTTAACTGCGACAACACACAGATTAATCAGCAGAACAGAGAACTCCTAAACCAACACCCGCCACCTCTCACCAGAGCAAGGAGCCTAACTCCCGGAATGCCCTATAATTTACGTTATCGGATATTATTACGAAGATATGCTAAAGAATGGTCATTCAAACCAACTATAGTAGGCTTCATACAAGTATTCTTAATCTCCGACAACTCTCGCCTGCATTCTGCCTCCGCTTCAGCGTGTGTTCCGGAATGTAAAACGAATGATTTACCACTTTCGGTTTCCGCGATAAGTTGCCATCGCGATTCGTCAATACCAGGACCTTGCTTCCTACTATTGCTTATGTACAATTTCACAAACTTATTAAGGTTATAAACATCTCCATTGGGTGATTGATACGTATGCGTTTAATCCTCCTTGGTAATCTGTTGGCGCAACGCTTTTAGATTAATTTGGGACTCTTTCAATCTTAGGTCAACGGATATTTCTAATTCTGTATGTAACCAACCTGCTACGAAAATCATAATCTCGCACCAAGAAATCGAAGTCCACTAGCTCATCTAGTGCTGTTTTCTTTTTAGCTTCTACCTCTGGCGGATCTTCATCTGTGATATAATCTACGCCATTGACCCGGAGCAGATACCCTTGATTAAGCTCGTTAAAATGGATTATGCCCTCACCTTGCATGGCGACACGATAGAGATCCTGAGCCACTTCGCTTAGTTGACTGATTTGTTCTGATGTTCTCATTAATAACCTCCATTTCTGTGAAACCCAACCTCACTGTCTATCATTTAGGTAGACATGGATGCCCAAACTACCCAAATGACCATTAAGAGTGCCAGCGAGCATTACAAGATTTGAGACAAAACTATCCGCCGATTTGGAATCTGAGCTCTCGTGAGAGAGTTAATGGGTGCACTAACACCTACCGCTACAACCATTTTATCCTAACGAAGAGAAACATAAGCCTAAATCTTATAAATGCGATCTCTTTATCAACGACAATCCTTCGCGATCTGGTTATAATGATACAGCATTCAGCGATCGCAACTCCACTACCGTTCCCTTCAGCGAGTTGTTCTTATGGGAAGAATATTGTCACAATAGTCCATAGCAACTCAATATCCTTTCATTCTATCAAAACACACGGGGTCAAATCTATTTCTGCTTGCAATAGAAGCAGGATATAAGCCCTATTTCTGCTTGCAACAGTTTACTCCACTACGGGGTCAACAACGTTTCAGCAGATGTCCATATCTGCATGACTATCTTCGCCAAGTCACTGCTACGTTTTTCGATGGCTACTTCATCCCAGACATCGGGCGCATCACTTAGCAATTGCCTATTAAGAAATAAACTGCTATGATTGTCCAACGTCCTCCGTTTTTCGTCCCATGGATTGTTGGAGAGCTTTGTGTTCAATTTGGCAGTTGTTAGCGTGAGATTCCCTATCAATTTGACAGCCTCGTCTCTGTCATTGGTAGCTTCGGTCTCATCCTTTCTGGAGGCAGCGACCAATTCTGCTGCCACTTTTCTGGCATAACATGCTCAACAGTTAATTTAGCGGTGTCCAGAAGCGGTTCAGCTTTATCACCCCTTAAATACATTTCAACGGCTTCAAGCACCATTTTTTTTCGAGCGACTGAGCCTCGCATTCGCTGGCTGGTAAGGCATTCCCACAGCTCCCGGTCATTTACCCCATTCGTTGTATAGGCAAGACTTGCTACGATGATGTCGCTGGAGTTAGCAAAATCATAATTAGCCATTTTGTCCTGCGCTTTCAGAATGTCCCTCAGTCTGCTCGGGTTCTCTAAGAAGTTCAGGGTGCTCACGAGAACTCTGTTTAGACCATGAGTGCTTATGCCGCAGAGCATCTGTCTCACCAGACAGCTCTCCAGTGCCTTGACACTTCCCAAACGCTGTTCTTTAGGCATCTCAGACATATACAGCCAGAGCAATAGAGGCGTGACCACGCCCGTTTTCATCGCTTTCATCCGTTTCAAGAAAATCTCGATTTCGGAAATTCGGGTTGTCTCTAGGTCCCTGTAAATCTTTCCAGCCTTCCTGATGTCTGCCGCAACGACCTCAATAGACGCTTGTTCACCTACTCTGTTTTTCGTTTCTATGTAATCTCGGAATCTTCGTGCGACTTCATCTACGAGAACTTCTCTCTGTGTTCGCATAATCATCCAATGGTTGAGGAATCTGTCAATGTGAGGTCTCTTCAATGTCTCGTCTGCCTCTTCTCGCCACCATTTATCCTCAAACATTCCCCAAAGCTCTCTTGCCTTGTGCGAATCGTCTATGACATCAGCTTCGTACATTACCGTGTTCTTGATGAGGTCAGATTGCGTCAAGGGCTCACCGCGAGCATTCAACGTTTCAAAAATGATGTGGGGTTTTTGGTCTTGATCCAAGTCAATTGCTGCTATCTGCAAATACTTAGTGAGTGTTTCTTCCAAGGCATCCGCCCTAGCGATTCTGTCTTCCGGCTCTCGGTTCAGCCAGTCCCCTACAACTGCTTCAAAGTATTCGTAAGCGTTAATAATCTCCGAAGACTTATTCTGATTATTACCATCATTGTTTGTGATAACCGCACGGAAAGCCCCCTGGTCGTAGGTATTGGACTGCTGTATTTTGGTCTCGTTTCTGCTATCTCCGCCCCAGTGATTTTCCTTATTAGTAAGTAGCTCTGATAATCGGGTTGCTCTTACCGTATCGTCTTGACTTTGAAACACTTGCTCTGTTGCCTTGATGAGCAGCTGCAAGGTGGTGAGTCGTTGCTGCCCATCAATTACCAGTCTTTCGCCACCACTCCTGTGTTATTTTGTTGCTGTTGCAAAACGATGGCTCCCATAAAGTGTGATCGCACTTTTTCGTCGTCTTCTTTGTTGAGAAATCGCTCTGCAACGATGCACACATCCTCCCAGAGTGGTCTCCATTGGACATCTTCCTCCCATGCGTAGGGTCTCTGGAAATTGAGAATTTGGTTACGATACGAAATCTGCGCTTGGAACAAATTCGAGATCTACTATTTTGCTTCCATTTTTTTTTCATTCATATAACTCCTCCTTTGGGTTTCCACCTTCTACTATAGGCGAGTATCTACCATCCATAGTGCTTAATTATCTGCAGATGCATATTGACGCTTTTTCCCCTAAAACTAGTTTCTGATTAAGTTATGGAGATATTTTTTCTTATTGAGGACTGGGTGGAGTCCGATATTTGACTGGATCTTGATTTTTGGGTTTTGCTTGAATAACGACTAAAAATGTCCGATACACAGTTTTATCAGATATTACGGCCATTCTGCGAGTACACGATTGCCCCATTGCTTCTTGCAAAAATCAGCGTAGCTCTGGAGTGACTCATGTGCTGCTAGCCCATCCTTTCTACATTTTGAAGGATACCCGAAAAGCCAAACGTCATAATGCAAAGGTGCTTCGTTGAGCCTCAAACTAATAGTTTCAGTCTGCAGAACTAGTTCTGTAAGGTAATCAGAGTATTTTTTGTTGAGATATTTGACGGTATGGAGTAATGTGCGTCCTCCGAGAGTCCGAGATCACTGACTAACAGGTCGGTACGGAGCAGGATTGCGACCTGTCACCTGTGCACTGTAGCCTAGGGTGCTAACAGTGTAGGAGAATCGATCTCCTCGACGATTGCCGGTCCTGTCAAGACGCAGCCGGGGCCCGAGCGGTAGCGTCATTCATAGATGGGGCATTTCACGTCAGCCGTCACCTCTCGGCAACGTACGGATCAGCGCTATTCTGCCTTGCTGCAGCGATGTCTGTGTTGTTTCCTTCCAACTCGCGCAGCCGAGGCTTGGCGATTCTGCCGATTGCGGTGAGCCGCAGGTTCACGAACTCGACCGGTTCTGTCGGCGCACTATAGCCGTAGGCACGGTCATGTTCGATATGAAACTGTTCAAGTACACTAACAATCTTTGAAGCGTCTAACTGCTCCGCCGGTAACGGCACTGTCAACTCGTAGCTTTGCCCTACGTAGCGCATATCCACCTGCCGGAGAAAACTGATGTCTTCCTGACGCACTTCCTCCCGCTCTAGGCTTGCACCTCCCTGCGCCTCCAACTCTTGGTAGGTCTCCTCCACTGCCTGTCGTATCCAGTGATCGACATGTTGGATGAGGGTCGTGGAGTAGTCATGCTTGAGGTCAGTCACTAGCAAGCCCATGGCTGAAGTTGTGCCGGGACTCATGGGGATAATGGTGGTGGGAACGTCAATCTCTGCCGCCAGACGATTGGCGTGTACTGGGCCCGCGCCGCCAAACGCCGTTAGCACAAAATCTCTGGGATCGTAACCGCGCTGAACAGAGACAAGCCGTAGGGCATTGACCATTGCAGCGTTGGCAATCTCCACGATACCGTGAGCGGCCTCCACAACATCAAGGTCTCAACGGGTCAGCGCATTTCTCTTGATTGCCCGACGCGCTGTCTCAACCTCCAATTCAATCTCACCGCCCAAGAAAAAGCTGGGGTTGAGTCGTCCCAACACCAGATTGGCATCGGTGATGGTCGGTTCGGCGCCGCCCGCTCCATAGCACACGGGTCCCGGATCCGCACCTGCGCTCTGCGGTCCTACCCGCAGCACCCCGCCGGAATCCACCCATGCGATCGAGCCGCCACCGGCACCAATCTCCACAAGATCGATGACGGGGGTGCGGATGGGATAGCCTGCACCGCGGGAGGCACCCACACCGGTTTGAGCCGCCGCTCCCTACCTCATAGTCTTTGGTTATTCGTGGTGTGCCGTTCTGGATAAGCCCTGCCTTTGCTGTGGTGCCACCCATGTCGAAGGAGATGACATCCGGGTATCCCAGCGTCGTGCCGAGATAGGTCGCGGCAATGACGCCTGCTGCGGGCCCCGATTCCACCATAAAGACCGGTTTTCGCTCGCTGCTGCAAATGTGAAAACCCCACCACTGCTTTGCATCACAAGCAGTTCTGCCTCTAACCCTTCCGCCCGCAGCCGTGCTTCAATGCTCTGGAGGTAACGCCCGACGACGGGTCTGATGGAAGCGTTGATAACCGTCGTACTTGCCCGGAAATACTCCCGAAACTCTGGTGCGACCTCTGACGAAAGGGAGATGATAGTGTCGGGGAGGGCTTCACGTAGAATCTCCCCTGTCCGTTTCTCATGGCTCGGATTGATATAGGCGTGAAGGAAGCAGACAGCAATGGATTCCACGTCCTCTTGACGCAGTCGTTCTGCCACATCCCTGACTGTGCCCTCATCAAGTGGCGTGAGCACATTCCCCTGCGCATCCAATCGTTCAGGTACACCGAAGCATAGGTAACGTGGCGTCAAGGGACGAGGCTTTTCAAATTGTAAAATCGTAGAGTGATGGTCGTATCTGTCGCTGAATCTCCAGCAGATCTCGAAAGCCATCGGTTGTAACAAAGCCTGTGCGGGCAACCTTGCCTTCAATAATCGAGTTAGTTGCCACAGTTGTGCCGTGAACGACATAGCCGACCTCGTCCGGTGACACATCTGCTTCGCGTAATATACGGTGGGTTGCCTCCATGAAACCGTGTGACGGGTCTTGGGGTGTCGAGGGCACTTTGCCGACGTGGATCTCTCCTGTTTCCTCGTTGATTAGGGTCGCATCGGTGAATGTCCCCCCGATGTCTACTCCCAGACGATACCTGAAAGCCATACGTACTCCCTCTTATATTCGCTGTTATCAAAAACTATGGTGAATTCTAAAAATAAATAGACACTTTCGCCCCCCGGTAGGTGCGGTTTCCTAACCGCGCCGCATAGGCACAGTTGGAAACAGTGCCTACCAAACGGGAGAACGGTAGGTGTGATATCCTAACCGCACCGGTTTGGAGTGTCTCATTAATTCTAAGGTCCACCATAAATCCACACTGCCATACTCAACCGAATGTGCTATACACAATGGTTGATTCGTACACCATCTTAGTTCCCATTGGTCATTGAAGTTAGAGTCCGTTTGAATTCATCAAGATTTGGTGCCTGCACGGCCGAACGAAATAACTGCTTGAGATGTTGCAAATCCTCAATTGTTTCAATAGCCGGCTTTAAGGTTTCAGCCTCACTTGGATGAAATCGAATCTCCAAAACGTCAAGGACATATTCGATGCTCTGTTGTCTTTGTCCCTGTTGAATACCTCTTTCGGTAAAGTGTTGGACAATAGATGATTCGTACATGGTTTCCTCCGAAATGATATTGGTAATGGTTTGAGAATTGTGAATTAACCCGCTGAGGATAGCGATGTCCGTGAAAAAATTTGATTTGTTTGTGTGATCCAAAGGGAGGGTGTTTGCGGTTTGAACACATCGCCGCAACCACTGTGCGGCGACCATTCCTTGAGGCGGTTTCATCAGTGGTGCGAAAGGAAGCAGTCCCCAGAGTTCTTGCTCGATAACCGCTTGCCCTTCAATTTCGATCAATCTTATGACCTTGTACTGGATGACGATATGATACCCACCCCTCTCCTGCACGTACTGTCCCGCATCTCTTTGTCCGGCATCCGGACGAAGATAGATGACGTTGGAATAGATGGGAAGTCCGTAGCTTTCAATCGCTCGACCAATATATCCCACCATTCGGCGTGGCATTGGCGGGTTCGTGCTGTCCCCCGTTTGAAATTCGTTATGCACCAATGCTTCCTCGCCATGAATTCGTACCCGTATGAGGCTATCCATTGATCGGGACTCAACAGTGGGTTGCTCGGTGTCAATGACTTCCAGAACTTCGACGTTCGCTTGTTCAAACGTGAACCGAACGAAGTCCGCGGGGTAATCTTTAACAAGTTGTTTGGAAACAATATCGAATTCTGCCATGCTGTCTTTCTGTATTCTGACAACCGGTGTTGCTGCAATGTTGACCGTGAAAGCATTTCCCTGACTAAAAACCGTGCGAAGTTTTAACACTATTGCACGGATACTACTCTCTCAAGCAAAGGGTCCTGGGCGATGTTCCCCCAACAATCGTCGCTGGCGCGGCGTTGCTTTCGATAGAATTTCCGGGTCAAACTGAAAACTCAGAAAAGGTGGAAATCGCTGGGCGATCCACCGATTCGCGTAATGGACTTGCAGCAGATAGCGAACCTGATCGGTACGATTGGCGCCGCCTCGATGCCACACATCGCTCCTGAAGACAATCACGTCACCCGCTTTACAGAGGATCGATTGCTCCTCCGCGTCGTTCCACTTCTCCTGATCCCGTTCAGGGCTTATACCTGCCCGGTGGCTGCCGGGAACGACGCGTGTTGGTCCAAGGGCTTCGTATATGTCATCCAGATAAAAGTGGGCGGTCATAATCAGTGCTGGGATCTTGACCCGCGGATCAATCGCCACGTCATCGGGCAGCAGAATCGGCTTCCAGTCCGCGTGCATTTTCTGTTCCTCTCGCTTCCCTGTGTTCCACTGGGTCATCTGGATGATATGACAGTCTTCGCCCAGAGTATCTTCGACCAGTTCGATAACGCCCGGTTTGTCTAGGAATTCAAGATAGAGCGGATCTCGGTTAAACGCATTCTGGATGGTTTTAATCCCGCTGCCGTTGGGATCGATAAAATCCCATCTCGGTGTTGCAACAGTTTGGATGCGATCAGAACATTCGCGCAATTCTTGAACCTGTTCGGGGCTAAGAACCGCGGGAAGAAAAACAAAGCCATCGCGTTCCATCGCTTGTGCTCGTTCTTCTCGACTATCGTAAGGCTCAGTTCGGCGGCTAGCTTTGAGGGCAGCTCTGCTGCTGAGGTCTGCTGTGTTGGTTGCATCGGTCAATGCTCCTTTCTATGATGTATCAAGCCAGTCCGGGCGGTAAGCCCTCGGTCGTGTTATAGCCGCTGCCAGCAGTAATGGGCCAAGATTGGCCCCCCTTGAACTCGAAATCATCGCCGAGGCCGCACAACCACTGGAACAACCGCGCGACGTGGATGGAGTCGTACCACTTTTCAAGCACTGAAACATCTGGCATGAACGGCGTCTGCATAAAGTCAGTAGAGGGATCTACTACCCAGTCCCGTTGCGGTGGGACCGTCCGCCAATAGTTGTATTTAAGCAGATTGCGGATGCCGCTGCCGGTAGAGGAGGTGGCGCGGTGCCAAATGCTGTAGTGCGTGATAAAAATTGAGCCCGCCGGTGCCACCGTTTTCACGCCCTTTCGGATATTGCCGTAGTGACTCATGAAGCGGCGTTTGGCGCGGACTAAGTGTGAGCTTGGCACCAATTCGGTCGGTCCCATCTCTTTCGGTGTGTCTTGGGGGTAGTAAAACACCTGTAGAAATCGAGCCGTGTTGCGTCGATAGCACCGCCGTCCCGATGCCAGCCACAACTCAGAGTCTTGGGGCACTCGACACGGTGGTTGCTCATAATCATCGGTAGCTTGAAGTTTTTCCCAGAAGCGACCGTACCGCACCCGCCGCCTGCGGGTTTTTGAGAAGCCTTCGACGAACCAGTCTTCAGCGAGGATTTCGACCGGTTCTAAGTGAGTGTGCTCATCCAGAAAATCCGAGACGCGGCGATTGACCTCATCTGGCACCACGCCTTCGAGGATGATAAACCCCTTCTGACAAAATTCGATGACCTGTTGGTCTGTTAGCGTCGGTTCGCAATCGTATGTTTGATCAATCATCGGTAAAATCCTTTCGTGGAAGTGAGTTAGAAGTTCGCTCTATGATCGTGGGTTCACTTTTCGAGGATAAATTCGCAGCCGAGTCCATAGGTCTCGTTTTCCCCTACCAGCATCAGTGTCATTTCGGGAAACTTGACGATACGCCAACCGTCGAGCATCGCCTCATGCACAGTCTGGTAGGGCCAATCTTCAGGCTCGTCGGGACCGTTGTGCACGCCGTCACTATCCACGATTGACATACCCCTCAACCGACGAAGTAACTGACGTATTGGTGGCTTGAAGATATAACAGGCGTTGGGGCTTTGCCGCTGCGTCTAGTTCACCGTTGATGTTTTCCAACGCCTGCTGCAGATCCTGCTCCGTCAGCGTACCCGCGCGAAATTTGTCCAAGCACTGTTCTAGCTGTTCCTTCACTTGAATCATATTTAACCTCTTTCAATTTGGTGACTTCTTATGATTGGCAGAGAAAGCTGCCAGCAATGTAGCGGAGACTGCTGAAACCTTCTATTGTCCCCGATAAGAATTGGGATTCAAAGCAACTTGCTATTTACTTATGAACCGTTCCGGACGGTACGGAGCAAGCATTTCAACGCGAGCACCATCAACAATTTCTATTGTCCCCAATTCTCCCACCAAAGGTGCCAACGTGACCCCACTGTGCATCAAAGCGATATACAGATTCGGTGCCGCGTCACAAAATCCTAGGACCGGCAATCGTCAATTGGCATCGGACGGTAGCCCACTGGCGTTGGAATCGCTCGTGCACCGGCAAGGGCTGGCAGGTAGTGGATGGCGCGACTTAACAGGGCATCCGCGTGTTCTTGGGAGTCGTCTCGGTCTACGCTTTCCTGCGAGCCTTGACCGATGGCAAGCGTCCCGTCGGCGGATTGCCGCAGATGAATTTCATGTCGGTCTTTGTCAATGGGTGGTAAGTGAAGCACTGAAACGTTGTGTAGTATCGGTGGCTGTGGGATCGGTGCGAATCACCACACCGGGACTGTACTGCTGCGGGATGTGGACGCCGGCGGTGGCGGCGAGTTCTGTTACAGCAGTCCCGTTCGCCAATACCACCACATCACAACTGATTTCTCCGCTGGGGGTATTGACCGCTTCTATCTTTCCTCCCCCGTCGAGGCATAGTTCGGTGACCGGGGTCTGGGTATGAACCACAGTTCCGCTTTCACACGCACGTTGTAAACAGGCTTCAATCACCTTGAGTGGATCCACTCGCCCGTCAATCTCCGAAAAAGAGGCTGTCGTCACGGGACCAGGGGAAATACCAGGTTCAAGTTCGCGGAGTTCATCGCTCGAAATGATGCGGATGGGATACCCCCACGCCTGTAGCTGCTTGATGCGTTGCTGCAACGCCCCTGCTCGCTCCGGCGTACTTTCCCACCGAAGTTCACCACCCCAATGCAGGTCGAGATCCCCTCCCAGCCTGCGAGCAAATCGATCCCAGATGTCCATTGACCGGCGATTGAAATGGTGATAGCTCACGGGATCTTTGCCGAAGGAATTCAGCCATGCAAAGGAATGTCCCGACGCTCCTGCGCACAGTTCATCCCGCTCAAGGACGGTCACGGCAACATCTTTGCGGCGCGACAGATGATAGGCTATTGATGCTCCAACAATCCCCGCGCCTACCACGACAATCCTTAACTTTTTCGCGTCGAAATAATCTCGCTCGATTGTTGCCATTTCAATCCTCGTTTGCAGTGCTAATGTTCTTGACTAGATGTTGTTAAATTCAACGCAAGGACGCTAAGACGCTAAGAAGAATTTTTAAAATCTCCCTTGCGACTTTGCCTCTTTGCGACTTTGCGTTCCTTTCCACGTTTCTCCGTGTCCTCCATTTCATCTGTGATTCGGTTTGCAACTTGATGTTGGTTTGCGTCTCAACCCAACATCTCCAGATTCGCTACTAACTTCTCCTGTTCTGATTCAAGGACTGCGAGTCGGGTACGTTTCTGCTCGACAACCGCTTCCGGGGCGCGGTCAACGAACTTCGGATTGTCTAACGTTTTCTGGGTGCCGGTGAGTTCTTTGAGCACTTTGTCCAATCGTTTCTGCAAGCGGTCTTTCTCTTTTTCAATGTCGATGATTCCCGCAAGCGGAATATAGATAACGGTGTCATTAATCACCGCTACGGCGGCGGCATCAGGCTTCTCCTGATGTTCAGCAATGGAGATTTGTGAGAAACGCCCAAACGCCGGCAGGTATTCCTCCAAATGTTTAGTGAGCAGTTCAGCCGTTTCCGGATTCGGAGTTTGAATCCGGATTTCAACCTCGCTGGAGGGCGGCACGTTCATTTCACCACGGACGCTGCGGATGCCATCGATAACGTCCATGATTGTCTGCATCGCCTTCTTCCACCTTCGCATCCGTTTCAGCTGCCTGTGGCTTGGGCCAAGGGGCAACCATGATGCTATCACCTTCGTGGGGGAGTCGCTGCCAGATCTCCTCTGTAATGAACGGCATAATTGGGTGCAGCATTCGCATCGTGCCTTCGAGAATCTCAGAGGAGACCGCTTGTGCGGTGTGCTTCGCCGTTGGATCATCGGTATAGTAGAGACGCTGCTTGATGAGTTCAACATACCAATCACAAAATTCGTGCCAGAGAAATTCATAGAGTGCATGGGCTGCATCGCTAAAACGAAACTCCTCAAGGCATGTAGTCACTGTTTCCACGGTTGCGTTAAAGCGGCTGCGGATCCACTGATCGCACAAGATAAGATCCGTCGGCTGCCCATGCTGAAAGTCGTCGAGATTCATCAGTAGCAAACGCGAAGCATTCCAGATCTTGTTGGCGAACCGTTTCCCCGCCTCGATTTGGGATTCAGCCAAGGCGATATATGGATTCGGCGCAGCGGAAAATACCAGCGCGAAACGGAACGCATCGGCACCGTATTGGTGGATGGTTGGCACGGGATCGATGGCGTTACCTTTCGACTTGCTCTGTTTTTGTCCATGCTCGTCAGCAACTAGGGCGTGGAGATATACATACTGGAACGGCACCTCGTCCATACACTGGAGACCGAGCATAATCATTCGAGCTACCCAAAAGAAGAGGATATCCCAACCCGTTACTAGGACGGAGGTTGGGTAGAATGTCTTGAGTGCTTCTGTCTCATCGGGCCAACCCATCGTTGAGAAGGGCCAAAGTCCCGAACTGAACCATGTATCGAGCACCTCCTCGTCTTGCCGAATCTTCTCAGAATTGCAGTGAGCGCATTGAGAAGGAGGAGTTACCGCCACCGTGAGCCCTTCGCAGGCGTCGCAGTGCCAGATTGGGAGTTGATGTCCCCACCAGCGTTGACGGGAGATGGGCCACGGCTCGATATTTTCCATCCATTGATAAAACCGCTTGGTCTCACGCTCCGGGAGGAACACCACATCGCCACGTCTTGCAGCTTCGAGTGAGCGTTCAGCGAGCGGTTTGACATTCAGATACCACTGTGGCGAGATGTACGGTTCAATAATCTGATTGCACCGATCATGATGTCCGACCGCATGGGGGTGTGGTACAATTTGGATCAGATGCCCCTGTTCACGCAGATCTTCGACCAACGCCTTACGGCATTCAAACCGATCCATGCCTTGATACTTCGTTCCCGCGTTCTCATTCAAGCTTCCGTCCGGATTCAGTATATTGACCTGCTCAAGTTCGTGTCGTTGACCGATTTCGTAGTCGTTTGGATCATGAGCGGGTGTGACTTTCAATGCGCCCGTGCCAAATTCCAGATCGACATACTCATCCGCGATGATCGGGAGTTCACGTCCAAGAATCGGTAGGACCGCCGTTTTGCCGATGAGGTGCTGATAGCGCGTATCTTCCGGGTGGATAGCAACTGCTGTGTCGCCGAGCATCGTTTCCGGGCGCGTTGTCGCAATTTCAACGGATTCCTCTGAATCTTTAATCGGATATTTGATATGGTAGAAGTTACCGTCAATTTCAACCGGCTCGACTTCAAGATCGGAAACCGCCGTTTGGCAGTTTGGACACCAGTTGACCATGTATTCCCCGCGATAGATCAAACCATCGTCATAGAGTTGAACAAATGCGGTGCGGACGGCTTTGGAGAGTCCTCATCCATCGTGAATCGTTCGCGCTCCCAATCGCAGGAACAGCCGAGTTGCTCCAACTGATCAATGATTGTCCCGCGAGATTCATCTTTCCAGTTCCACATCCGTGCGATGAACTTTTCGCGTCCGAGTTCTTCACGGCTTGTTCCCCAAGTGGCGAGCTGCTTCTCCATGATGATTTCCGTGACGATTCCTGCATGATCTGTCCCCGGCATCCAGAGCGTGTTGTAACCCTGCATCCGTTTCCAACGGATCAGCACATCCTGTAAGGCGTTATCGAGTGCGTGCCCGATATGTAGGCTCCCCGTGATATTCGGGGGCGGAATCACAACCGAGTAGGGGGGCTTATCGGAGGTATCGGCGGCATGGAAATAATCCTTGTCCCGCCAGAATTTGTACCATTTTTCTTCGATGTCGTGTGGTGCATATATTTTTGGAATATCGGTCATAGGTTTTAATCCTCAACTTGTTTATGTTTTATAGAATTCATCTTCGGTAAAATCAATCTTAGAAATCAGAGGAGGAGCAACTTCCGAATCTAAGGTCACTGTTTTTGTATGATTGCTATACAAAAGCTTCCGCCACTCTGCCGGGGCAGCCGGTTGAAAAAGATTATCCATTAAGTTGTTTTCAATCGCAAAAGTGATTTGCTCAGAAATCGCATCAACAATCATCGCTTCTGCCTCTGCCTTTGTATCGCCATCAGTGACCAAATCCAATTGCAAACAGTGGGTAGTATAACAGTCTGTCTGTTTTTCAATAAGTACATCAAGGTGAAATAGTTTCCGTTTGAGTTTTGGGTTGTCAGTTTCCATTGACTCCTCCAGTATTGCTAGGTTTTACATATCTATTGTCAATTCCGCCGAATACAACGCATAACACATTACACTTCCCGCTTCGTTACTTCTAACAAGGTCAACGTCACAAGCAGCATCGGTAAAATCACAAGTGCAGAACCCCACAGGGAGATCTGAACGCCGATGAGGCAGGGGAAAAACATGATGGCACCCACCATCGAGCCCTTCAGTGCGCGATAACCGTTTTTCTCAGTCGGATTTAGGTAAAGGGGCAGCCGGGTGATACTCGTTGCAAGCAACGCAAAGACGACCCATAGGGTGTAGTGCCAACTTACCCCCTCAAGCCAGTGTGGCAACACGGCGACGATAAAGGATAGTATGGTCGATAGAGCAGCACAGACGAGGGCTGGCTTGATTCCTAATTGCAAGGGAGTGGTAGTAATACCGAGTCTTTCATCCCGTTCAATATCTTTGAAGGTCGTCGTAATATGTGTTCCACAATCGTAGAGCGTCGTAGCGGCAAACGCATACCAGACTAAGCGTGGCACACCCCCGCTTACAGCGAGCGCACCAAACACATTGAGTAGACCGATGCCAAGGGGAAGGCTGATGCTTCCCAATATTCCGCGTTCCTTGAAGAAGGCGTTGTATGAATGGGAAATCATCACAAGGGCAACTACCAAAAGCCCCGCTTTAATGTGAAGCGTGAATCCCAAGATGACGCAGATGATGTAGGTGCTGCTTGCGGTAATCAGTACCTGCCGAGGCGTAAGTCGATGCGATGGGAGTGGACGGTCCGGGTTCACAAGGGCATCCTGCTCGCGGTGGAAGTAGTCGTTCTTCATCATGCCTGCGAAGTAGCCGAGCAGGGCAATTAACAACGTCAGTCCAACCCGCCAATTCCACTCACCCTCTGAAGCGATCAGTGCGCCGGGTAGCGTCGCGGCGATCGGAATCGCAAAGAGGGGATAGCGGATTAATTCAAGATAGGCTTTTAATGTGTTCATGGTGATTCGCTTTCAAGTAGAAAGAGTTGCTTGGGTTTGGCAACAATCCCGTGTAGTAATGAATCATTGGGTAACGGCACTCGCGCAAGTTCTTTGGGTTCGATCTTGTTAAGGCCGCCCCCCATAAGTTCGCCCCTCATAAAGCAGGTATTCATCCTTAGTCTGCTTCAACAAATTGAACAACTGAGCGAGGAGGTCCGCGTTATTTTTGCAAGCTTGCTGCACCTCTTGATTTGGATAAAGCATCAGATAGACATTGGGGCTAGTTGCTTGCGAATAATTTCGGAAGAATCGCAGTCCAGAATCCCTGACTTGGTACGAGACATATAGCTGCATAAAATGGGAGCCGCCGGTCGATTTTCCTGTTTGAACCATGGCCGTCGATGGCGGGCAATGTACCGATCCGCAAATCCTTGTGACTTGCCCCAATCGAGATAAGCCTTTAATGGCGGATACGCTTCGATCTCACTTTCGTCCAAATCACAATCTAACAATACCAAAGATGGCTGAACGAGTGGGAAACCGTCATCGGCAGCAAATATTTTTTCATTATTCAGATATCTTGGACTTGGCAAGATTGGTCGTAGAAACTGTTCGGGTAGACCTTTATCACTGGCAGTATCACGAGGTAAAATAAAAAACTGGTTTGCGCCGGTTGCTAGTCCTCGACGAATTTCAAAAAGGTCCCCAATTGTTGTTGTTTTATTAAGTTGATGGATATCGCGCACAGCATACCGCACTGATTTGCTTGGAAGCGAGGTCCACTTGCTTACCTGTGCTAACTGCCGTTGACGAATGTGTGCACAGATACGCGGAGCCTTCAGGGTGCCGCCTAGGGAAAAAGTCACCTCACCTTCTTGTTCGGGCTTATGTTTTTGGAAAATTAGCACGGTTGAGGAAACAAGGGCATCGTCAAATTGCAGTGCTTCTGCATCAAAACGATGTATATGCCGCAAGGAAACCTGTTCGATTAAATAGCGTTTGACAATTTCTCCATACTTAACATCCATAAACTCAGAAGGGATAAGCCAGACGCCAAACCCATCTTGAGCTAACCACCGATGGGCTATTAAAAGAAAATAGCAGTACAGGCCCGCCAGGCCGTTCAGGTTGAGCCCGACTGCGGCTTTGATTTTTTCTTGAAGATTCTGCTTTGTATCCGGATCGAGGTGGTGATGTCGAACATAAGGGGGATTGACAAGGTGCAAATTGAACATGGGGGAGGTTGGAAAAGGTAATTTTGCAAAATCCGCTTCGACTACGTCTAGTCCCCGTGCTGTCCATAAATTTTTAGCGATTGAAGCAATTTGTGAGTCAAATTCGATTCCAACAGCGTTTTCAATCCGCGTTTTCGGGAAAGCATGAAGCATTGCCGAGAAAAAAGCCCCTGTGCCCGCAGCCGGATCTAGGAAACGAATCTTATCTGTTTCGGAAAAATATGTATCTCTGACAAATTCAACGATCTCGCGTGCAAAAGGGAAAGGGGTAGCGTATTGTCCCATTTTGTTACGTTCAGGGGCACTTTTTAGACTATCTAGCTTCGTCTGTGCGTTCTGCCGGTCAGATTCGATCTGTTGGAGTGCTTTCATTTTCATATTCCAAGTAACTCCATATCCTCAATTCGATGTTCCCAAATCCAGTCTATTCCCTCAGCTGCTTCGTAGCCTAAGTAGCCAGCATCAAAATATCCACAGAGAAACAGAATAAATTGGAGATCTTCTCCATAACGCGCACGTAACTGATTGACTTTGGTTGCCTCTTCTTTTCGTCGCTTGTTCGTATTGGTAAAATCGCCAGCGGATTTGGCTTCAATCAAGATTGGCAAATCACCTGAATGATACTCATGTGGCTGAACGACAACATCAACAGGTACATTGACGGTTCTATCTCTACCAGCTGGTACATTCAAACGAAAAGCAAACGTGCCGGGCGGTAGATCTCTGAAGGAAAGTCCGAGTTTGTGGAGCTGCTCGGTGTAGTTGCGTTTCTTCAAATACGCCGCAATCAAGGCGAGTTGTCTTTGCTCTTGGGCGTTACGGATAATCGGATCGGAAACAGTTCCACACAACCGATCCGCCACAATAGTAGCCGCCCGATGTTGTTCCAAATCCGTAGGAGCAGTTTTCCTTTCGAGCCAAGGGAGGATGTCGTAGTCGAGCAGCTTAGTCAAGATTTCGGTTATAGATAACAACCCCTCAATTAGTTTTTCTTCGTTCATGCGAGGTGGAATCTTCCCCCGTTCCATTGAGAGAACCAAGTGTTTATTCACATAAGCCAATCCGACTAACCGATCTCTTGCTATCGGTGGAGCAGTGCACATCCGTAGGGTTGGAAGTATTGACGGATTCTCCTTTAAGGTCTCCGGATTCAGAAGGGTGAGATTCTCCGTCAATTGAATTGTTTCTTGTACGCGCTCGATTGTCTCTTTCCGTACCTCCCGATACGTTTTTGGTGCGAAACGCATGAACCAATCATTGTAGAGATCTACTGACGCTGTAACATCATTTTTCCATAGATGCGGTTTATTGGCATTGACGGGCATACTCTCACTCATTAATAAAAATGACCAGATTTCAGGTTTAACATAAGCTCAGTGTCAGTAACTTGACGTGTGTTCCTGCGTACTATACTTGAAAATGAACCAATTTGTCTAACACGCTTTTATACGTTACACGATTTCGTACTTTTACCCACCGACTAGCACGCTTTTCACACCGCGTTGCTGCCGGACATTTTCAAACCCTTCAACTACTCCCTCAATCGGAAACCGATCCGTCAGCAACAGCTTGAGGTTAATCCCGTCGTCGATAAGCATCTGACGGGATTCGTTCAAACTCCAGCGCGAAAATGCCCACGATGCCATCAGTTTGTGCCCCATGTAATGAAAATGTTCAAGGTTAATCCGCAGCTCCTGCCCGCCCGGTGCCAGCCCGAAGAAATTCACACAGCCGCCTCGCCGCACAACCTTGAAGGCGAGATCAATCGCACGTTGATTGTTGACCGTCGCAGAGATGACAGTATCCACACCGCCGCCCGTCTGCTCAATGAGTGTCTCCACCTGCTCCGCTGTAATATCAAATGTGGCGTCTGCGCCAACTTCATCTGCTGCACTGCGCCGATGCGCGAGAGGCTCAAGAACGAATGTCTGCAATCCCACCTTTTTCGCTAGCTGCGCGAACATCAAGCCAATGGGACCCGCGCCGAGGATAGCGACGCTTTTATCGAAGATTGTTTCGCGCATCGCATTGATACAGCATCCCAACGGCTCCAGAAAAATCAGTTCTTCCGGCGAAATCGTGTCTGGTACGGAGATAAGTTGCCCGTGTCAATGCCGTGTTTCGGCATCCGGAGGTATTCGGCATATCCGCCGTCAATGTCATGTCCATTCCCTCAATGTTCGAGCAATACTTGTCGAGGTCTGCCCGGCAATAATCGCAGTTTCCGCAGGAGAGCATTGGATTCGCCGTCACCTTCTCGCCAACTTTCACATCAGGGTGACGGCTTTCAACGACGACCCCAGCGAGTTCATGCCCCATAACGACAGGCGGCGAGTAGTCTGTGATGTCCCCGTTGAGTGCTGCCAAGTCAGATGTGCAGATACCGCATAGCTCGACTTTAATTAGGACATCACCTGAATCGAGAGATGGGATCGGCTTATCCTGTACGCTTAATTTCCCAGTTCCTTCAAAGATGGCGGCTTTCATGAGGTGCCTCCGTTGTTTCGCACGGAACGAAGTTGTTCAAGCAGTTGGCCACCAACTCTGACAACAGAGGCAGCGATATCGTCAGGAACTTCTGTGCCATGAACCGCTTGATTACAAACGTGTGTAATTTCCTTCAAAGCTCCAAGCCAAGTAGCAGGTAAAATTTTTCGAGACACAAGTTCTTCAGCCATTCCTGTAACCCCTAATGGACGAGAACTGATATCCGTTTGGTTATTGTAAGCAATGTGTCTGAGTTCTCGCTCAAGCTCCATCCGCAATTTTGCTAACGCCAACGAGTTGTCTGAACCAACGAGCTGCCCTAGACTTAAATCCCATGGCTCTGCAACCTTTTCTCCATCAACGGACGACGGACCAGGTGCTGTGAATCCTTCGGAAAGACCCCGGCTCACGAGCACCTCATTAAAAGAGACATGAACAAAAGAAGATGACGTCCTATTCTCTGCGGATTGTTGAAACGCTGTCAACGCAGCAACTGTAGTCATCCCTGCGATAAGAATCAATACCTGATTGACTTCAGGTGCTATTTTATCTTGTGCAACTAGGAAAAGTAAACCAGTTGTGAGCAGGGCGAAAAACCACCAATTGCTAGACTATATGCTACTTTATTCTTCCGCATTTTCTCCTCCTCTACCTTTTTCTCTGAAAATTCTTAAAAGTGCTTTCACATAGTCCGGGACGAATCCAAAGAGTCCTGCTCCTGATATGAACAACCCTGGATAAGTCAAGCCACCAATAAGCATTCCTATACCGACGACAAACGCGCTAACAGAAAATATCATCTTATACCGCACCTGCGCTTTTTCCAAGGAACGTTGATGTTCTTGATTTTTTGCTTCCTCATCCTGTCGTATAATCTCCGCGTGCACTTGGGCCCAGAGAACAATATCTTGGGGATTATCTGCTTGGATAAGACGTTCCTCAATTGAGGAAAGAACGGAATCACCTGATTCTCCCTGAGTTAGAGCCGTAGGTTCATTCGATGGAGTCGTGCTATTTCTTTGTTCTTGCGACATCTTTAATCCTAAGGAGCGGTTTATGTATCCTATGATCGATTCAATGGGTCAGAAGTTTGTCAAACTTCTTGAGCAACGCCATCCGGGCTTTCATCGATCAGTATCATCGAACGGTGGGGTTCCTTGATAAATCCCTCCGAGACCGCATAATCGAGGAAATCCGCTAACTTGTTGTAATACTGAGATACGTTCAGAAGACCACACGGTTTTCGGTGTATACCAAGTTGCGTCCATGTTACCATCTCAAAGAGTTCGTCGATTGTGCCGAGTCCGCCGGGGAGCGCGATAAAGGCATCTGAAAGTTCAGCCATCAACCCTTTTCGCTCGTGTATTGAGTCAACGACTCGCAGGTCGGAAAGCGCAGCGTGGGCGATTTTCTTTTCGACGAATATCCTAGGCACAACGCCAATCACTTCGCCACCGTCCGCAAGGGCAGCGTTGGCAAGTTCGCCCATTGTGCCAACGTTTGTGCCGCCGTAGACAAGCCCAAGGTTTCTACTTACTAGTGCTTGACCTAGCTGCTTTGCGGCTTTGGCATACGCCGGTTTACTTCCCATGCTTGATCCACAGAATACACACACCCGTTTCATTACAACACACTTTCTTGATTAGGTAGGTTCAATTTAGTTCATAGATTTTATCAGAAACCTCAGTTGCATTGCAAGGCAATTGTCAATTCCGATAGATTGCTGCTCTGAACTCGAATCTTTTTGGTGTTGACATCCGCCCATACCCTCTTTATAATGAGCGAACTATATTCTTAATTTCGGTTTAATGGGAGAAGAACAGTGAGTGAGAAGATTCGATTAGCCATTGTTGGCTGTGGGGGTATGGGGCACCGTCACCTGTATGGGCTTGCAGAGCTGCATCGTGTGGGATGGGAACGGTTTGAACTGGTTGGGGCATGCGATCCGGTACGCGATAACGCCGAGTCCCTCGCTGATCAAGCAGCAACACATTTTGGGGAGCGACCAACTGTCGTTGAAGATCTGGATGGGCTGGCGGCGCTGAATGTTGAAGCGGTTGATGTCACGACAACGCCGCGATACCACCACACGGTTGCTGTCGAGACGTTGGAACGGGGTTGGCATACGATGGTCGAGAAACCCGATGGGGTTGACCGTCCGTGCGTGTAACCTCATCGCACGTGCAGCGGAAGGGTCTGACGCGATTTTAAGCGTGGCAGAGAACTATCGGCGTGACCCCATCAACCGTTTGGCGAAAGCCCTAATAGACGCGGGGGTCATTGGTGCCCCGCGCTTTCTCATCCACCACGCTATTGGCGGCGGCGACCGGATGTTGATCTCCGTATGGCGTCACCAGAAGGACCAAAGCGGTGTACTGCTTGATGTCGGTGTTCACCATTCGGATATGATGGAATATCTACTCGGTGATATTGAAACGGTGTACGCAAAGACAAGGCTCCATGAACCTATCCGCAAGAATCCCGCAGCAGGCGGTGGCGAAGCCGGGTCGAATCCCGGCGGTGTCTATGGGCGTTGGCAGGTAGAGATGCCCGCCGAATTTGAGGCGACCGCCGAGGATGCCGCTTACGCAACGTTGACTTTCAAAAACGGTGCGGTCGGTCAGTACATCGAAGATCACGCCGGACGTGGTCAGGGTGTGTGGTCACGACAGGTTTATGGCTCGCGTGGTTCGATGAGCTTACCCGGAGATCGCAGCGGAGGGAATATCGTACTAAACATTGATGGCGAATCCCCTATCGATGATGAGAAGATACTAGAGTATGTCCCCGACTTTCGGCTTGATGCAGTGACATCAGATTTGTGGGGTGGAGATCGGTGTGGCGTTACGAATTCCCGTTCCCTGAAACGGATCGGAAGATTATCGCTATCGAATATGGGGATTTTGCACAGGCTATAGCAGGAGAGCATCAGGTTGAAGTGGACGCCGCACAGGGAACGCGATCTGTGGCTGTCTCCTATGGGATATTGGAGTCCGGCGAGATTGGACGATCGTCACTATTGATGAGATGCTTGCCGAGCAGGTCGACGATTATCAGAGCGAAATTAACGATAGTCTGGGAATATAACGCGTATCCAAAGCGTGAGGATTGGGGGGAGGTGGAGTATGGCAACTCGATCGGTGGCGGAGTACAAGGCAGGTCTAAACGACGGTCGGACACTATTTTTTAAGGGGAATCGCGTAGAAGATGTCACCCGTCATCCAGATTTGGGTGTTGGGGCGGAGCACGCCTCGCTCGATTTCGCGCTCGCTGAGGATGCGGCGTATCGGGATTTGATGACCGTCAAAATTCCTGAAACGGGCGAAACGATCAGTCGATATTTTGTAAGCCCCACCAACACAGACGATCTGCTAAAACGGCGCGAGATGATCGAAACCAGTACTCGGCTTGGCAGCGGGGTGGTGTTGCTAATCAAAGAGATCGGACGGAACGCGCTCTTTGCCCTCTCCTTGGTCGCCAAACGGATTGATGAGGGGTATGGTACGGACTACCTCAAGCGGGTGGAGGCGTACCATCAGCACTGTCAGCAGGAAGACCTCAGCATGGCAGTTGCGCAGACCGATGTGAAAGGCGATCGAAGCCTTGCCCCCTCTGAGCAGACGCATCCGGATTACTACGTGCGTGTCGTTGAAGAGCGAGACGATGGGATAGTTGTCCGGGGGGCGAAAGCGCATACCACCTGCGCTCCCTATGTGGACGAGATCATTGTACTGCCAACACGGAATCTGACAGAGCAGGATAAAGATTATGCTGTCGCCTTTGCTGTCCCCGCCAATACCCCCGGCTTGAAGATGATTGTCAGTCCCTTTGGTGCTTCGTCATCCAGCGATTTCCATAACCCTGTCAGTTCCCATCACCGAATGATCGAAAGCCTTACAATCTTCGACGACGTTTTCGTTCCCAAGGAGCGGGTCTTCATGAATGGGGAATGGGATTTTGCGGGTGGGTTAGCCACCACCTTCGTCCAATTCCACCGATTTACTGCCGTCTCTTATAAGCCACCGCTGTGTGATCTTTTGACCGGTGCCGCCGCATTAATCGCGGAACACAACGGCATCAGCCGCGCAAGCCATGTTCGGGAGAAGTTGATGCACCTGATTAACTATGCCGAAACGGTTCGCGCCCTAAGTAAAGCCGCCGCTGTTGATTGCGTCCAGATCGATGGCGTGGCGATTCCCAATTCGATTATCACCAACGTGGCTAAATTTTACTTTGCCAGTAACTACCATCAGATGATTAGTTACGTGCAGGATATCGCCGGCGGGCTTGTGGTCACTGGACCTTCGGAGGAAGATGTCACAAACCCTGAAACCCGAGATTATATCGAAAAATACTTGGGCGGAGCCGCGGGGTTCCAACGTTAGATCGCCTCAAGTTGGTGAACCTGATTCGGGACCTGACCGCTTCTGATTTTGGTGGTTACAACGAACTTCTTGCCCATCCATGCCGAAGGCTCCCTTGAAGCGCAAAAGATTACCATTTATAGGGAGTATGACTTAGAACGGTGTAAATCTTTGGCTAAACAAGCAGCGGGGATAGAGAATAACACATAGCGGAGCGGAACATTCCGTTTCGAGAGTTCACAGTTATGCCTGTCCGGAGAAAGAGAGGAACCGAACGATGGAAGTGGGGAAAAGTCCGTCTGTGTTTGACCTCACCGGTCAGCGTGCAATCGTAACCGGCGCATCGCGGGGCCTGGGCCGTCATTTCGCCCTTACACTGGCGCTAGCAGGCGCAGAAGTGGCTCTGGCTGCCCGTGGGATTGACCGGTTGAAGGCGGCTGTCAAGGAAATCGAAGGGTTCGGCAGTTGTGCGGTTGCGATCCAAGTTGATGTGACCGACGGCAAGAGCGTAAGGGCATGCGTCGAAACAGCGGAGAAGACGCTTGGCCCCATTGATATTCTCGTCAATAACGCCGGTATTGCTGTAACTAAGCCACTGCTTGAACACGCCGAAGAGGACTGGGACTCGGTGCTTGACACAAATCTCAAGGGGGTTTGGCTGATGGCACAGGAGGTCGCACGACGCATGGTTCACCGGGGACAGGGCGGGAGCATCATCAATATCGCGTCGGTGCTCGGAGAACGTGGAATCTCACAATTGCCGGGGATACTGCGCTTCCAAGGCGGCATCATCAACCTGACACGAGCGATGGCGGTCGAGTTAGCACCGCATGGGATACGGGTCAACGCGATTGCGCCCGGTTATATTGAAACCGATATGAACCGTCAATTCTTCACTACGCAGGTTGGTCAACGCCTGATTAAGCGCATTCCCCAACGCCGATTGGGGCAGGTTGAAGACCTTGACGGGGTATTGCTACTACTATCTTCTGACGCATCTCGCTATATGACCGGAAGCGTTACTACCGTTGATGGTGGTCAATCTGCTTCATTGTAGTTGCCTATAGTAAATTGGACATGCAGTAGGGGGCGTACCTTCCAAATCGCGACAGGTCGGGAATCGGAATTGCCTTCTACTTGAGTTTGGTTGACGACCTGCGCAATCTCGTGATGAAAATCACAAGAAGGGCAGCTGCATTACCGGTAAGAAACGAACTCAAAATACCTGTCAACAGAACAAACACGCCGGGGCGTATCACGCCCTCCCCAAATGGGCACGACCAGTACCCCTTACCAAAAGCAAAAGCGGGAATCAGTGTTCCTAACAAAAACCCCACCACGGCAGCAATAATTGTAATAGTTTGATATTTTTTTATCGGTAATTGGACTTCTTGCATTTTAGCCTTCCTACCTTCTTGCCTATCTATACTTTTTTATGCTGATGATCTTGTGCGGGTTAGCGTCAGGACATCAACGCAGTCAGGGCTAGCAACCTGTAGAGCCTTGAGGGCTTCATTGATTGTTGTTCCCGTCGTGAAGATATCATCAATCAGTAGAATCTTCCGACTCTGAATAGAATCCGGCGACCGAACTTCAAAAGCCCCAGCGATGTTTTTCATCCGTTCTTCGTGGGATCCCAGACTACTCAATGGGACTGTGTCCCTAATGCGAAGGAGAATATCAGTCCGGACTGGCACACCCCAAACTTGAGCGACGCCTTGAGCAATTTGTTCGGCTTGGTTAAATCCTCGCTGCCGAAAACGGTTTGCGTGGAGGGGGATTGGGAGCAGGAAATCGTAGTCTGTGGCGGCAAGATCTACCGGAAGGTGCGCTTGCAGCAATTGAATCAGGTGTTTTGAGATGACCTGTTTCTTCTCATATTTCATCAGATGGATGGCTTCACGCAGGGTGGGTTCGTAAAAGGCAACCGTGCGAAGTCTCCTAAATAATGGGGGAGGCTCACCACAATCTGCACAAACAGCACTCCACCCCGGCAGCCCGCAAATCCGACACCAAGGAGGCTTGAGCAATTCAATCTGTTCCCAGCAGGTATCACATAGGTAGTGCACCTTACCTACGCCCATTGGTGTTTCACAGCGTCGGCATTTTGCGGGGAATACAAATGTGATCAAAGGTATCAGCCATCTGTTCATGCCTTCACTTCGATCCCCAATTTTTTAATCTTCTGCAATAACGTTGTACGGCTGATTCCTAGGAGTTTTGCTGATTTCGTCTGGTTGTCTTCGACTTCCTCAAGGATGCACTTGATTAGCGTACAATCAACGGCATCAATGACTTCATCGTAGAGTGCTTCATGTGCTTGTGCTACAGCGTCTCTGACGGTTTCTTTCAATACCGATTCAAGTACTATTTCGAGACGAGATTGAGTTGATTCGCGCATCCCTTTGTAATTCAAAATTTCTGGCGGAAGATGTTCTGGCAGGATAACGTCTGCCCGTGAAAGTACCGCCGCGCTTTTAACGGTGTTCTCTAGCTCCCGCACATTTCCGGGCCAATTGTACTGCTGTAAGAGTTCCATAGATCGTGGCGAAACGCCCTCGGACGTTTTGCCCAAGTTCGACACCGGCTGTCTGTAGAAAGTGGTTGACCAGCAGCGGGATATCGGCAGCCCGCTCGCGCAACGGTGGGAGATTAATTGAAAGTAGGTTGAAGCGATAGTAGAGATCTTCACGGAACTTGCCCAGTCGAACCTCTTCAGCGAGGTCCTGATTTGTCGCAGCGATGATACGCACATCCACTTTCAGCGGGCGGGTGCCGCCCAGCCTTTCGATTTCCTGATCCTGCAAAGCCCGTTGCAGTTTTACCTGTAGTGCCGGGCTCATATTACTGACCTCATCAAGAAACAGCGTACCACCATCTGCGAGTTCAAACCTGCCGGGTTTACCTTTGGCATTTGCCCCTGTAAATGCGCCTGCTTCATAGCCGAAGAGTTCGCTTTCAAGCAGATCGTCGGGGAGTGCGCCACAGTTGACAGGGACGAAGGTTTTATCCTTTCGTGAACTGTTTGAATGGATTGAGCGTGCGATTAACTCTTTTCCTGTTCCACTTTCACCCTCTATCAGCACCGTGACAGTGTTATTCGCTATCATCCCGATTAGTTTATAAATCTCCTGCATCTGTGGGCTTCTACCGATTAAGCGATGTTCCTGTGGCTGCACCGGTAATTCAACCTCTGCCGAGGGGAGTTCAGTAGGCGGCATTTTACTGCGCTCAACTTGCATCTGTGTGGCGCGATCGATAATGGCTTTCACCTGATCCAGATCGATTGGCTTGGGGATGAAATCAAACGCATGCAGCTGCATAGCTTGGATGGTTGTCTCCACATTGTCATACGCGGTCATCACGATCACGACTGCATCCGGCTGCAAAACTTTGATCTGCTTCAGTGCTTCAAGCCCATTCATGCCGGGCAATCGTACATCGAGCAGAACGATATCAGGCGTTTCCGACTGAATCTTTCGCAAGCCTTCCTCTGCATTGTTAGCGATAATGGATCGGTGTCCCTCATCTGTCAAAAATTGCTCGAAAGCCCAACAGATTTTTTCATCATCATCAATGACTAAGACATTTTTCATGGCAAACCCTATCTCATCATGCTCCGGCGAACCCTGCAATCAGAAAAGAATGTTACAAACCGCGATTCCGTTTTGCCTTGTTTGTTGCTTCGCCGATTCTTTTAGTGCCTCATTTCTACTAATATCGAGCCTGAATTCGGAAAATCCGATTCAATTGTCTGACCAGCATACCCCGCTGCCTCAACCGCAATGCGATATCGGCGCGCATGAACCCCGTGAAAGTGGTTTTTCCAGCTTGATTTGTTACTAACGGAAAGGTGTCGTCTAAGGCGACTCTTGCCCCAGCAACAGGCTGCCGTGAAGTCCCATTAACAACCTGAATTTTAAGTGCCTTTTTAGGTAAGACTTCACCTATTGTGCGGGGGTTGAGTCCCTCGTCAGCCAATTGAGCATTTTTCAAAAATTTCCACGTTCCCAGAAAAGATTGCGTACGCCTCCTGTGCGATCAGGGCAGGAGAGTCCACAGGTTCATGGAGATGTGGATGATTGATAGAACGAATTTCGAGCGCGAGTGCTATTTTGTTAGTTGACCGAATCTCCGGCGATTCTTCATCTCCAAACGTTTCAATTGGCGTCTGAAAAAGTGTCGTGTTAAATCCCTCAAGTATCGCTTTAAGATAATCCTCCGCAACCTGATTCCCCGGATAACCTGTAGCGATTACCGATGGTTCGCCTTTGACCCGGGCACCGTGATCAATCCGGAGATAGTATCCGTCATGTTTAACGGCATTGATTACTTGACCCGTTTCGAGACAGGGATCTTCTCATCTTTTTCTCGAACAAGGTAAACGTTTGCCCCGGCAAGTTCCAGCATCTCCTTGAGTGCTTTAGCCACGGCGAGATTAAGATCTGCGGGAGCACCCCCCCCTTTCCTCCCCGCTAGCGGGGGGGAAAGGGGGGCGTTCCTCGCTCTGAACCGCCGTAGCGTGCGTCTAGGACGAAAACTTTCCCAATAAGCGTACCGTCTGCAATCGGATGTAATTGGGGATGGAGGACCTGTGCACTGTTTGAAGTCGCGTTGGTCTCCAGTCGGAGGTTGTAGTAGCCAGCTTTTGAGACGTTAAGGGTTGCGTCCCCCGGCAAAACGTTATCGAAAAAAAAGTGACCATCTGGGTTAGTCGTTGTTGTTCTTTTCTTTTTTCTTAACTGCACGGCTGCATCTGTGATGGTGCTTCCAAAAACATCGTGGACGCTGCCCTGAACAATCCCGCCGTGGATTTTCTCAAAACGGATGGTGATGGTTGCTGATTTGTCTTTGTAAGCAACTTTCACCCTGTGCGCGACCTGACTGCGGCTGCGTCGCGTCTGTGTGTAGGTAAAATCGTGCTTCTCCGTTCTGTGAAGTGCTTTCGGTCTCAGCGAGTCGCCCAAGCGATGTCTGAGCATGAATTGGTTCATCATCTGCGATTGGTAGACCGTTTTTGTCCAAGGCGGTGGCGGTGATGCCGACGTAGCTTGCACCATCGGGGGGAAGGGTTTTCGTCCATGCGCGGAGTTTCAGTTTTGCAGCAGGTGGGACAACTTTGAACCACTGCTTGTTCGGCAAGCTATGATTTCCGTAGTAGTTGACAAGATCGGTTTCGACAAGATGTACGCCGTTGGAGAGTGGCTTCGGTAGGGTAACCACAATAAGGTCTTCGGTGCGGAGATACTGGTGGGGAACGACAGTGCCATCAAGTTTGACGCGGATGGAATCGGAGAAGACCTGTTGCCGCTTGAGCATCCATGCGCCGCGCTCATGCAAGCCATCTGCTACACGAATCTGGATGCGCGGTGTTTTTGTTTCGACAGATGATTCTGGTGCTGGTGTCAGCAGGATGCCCTTCGGCAACCCCGCCGCAACGTAGCGCGCAATACCAAGAAAATAGCCGTAAGCCTCGCGCTTGTTGTATGACTTCTCTTTCAAACGTTGCTCTTCTTCAGGGTCGGAATAAAACGACGCTTCACACAAAATGGCGGGTCGCTTCGTCTGACGTAGTACACCGAACCCCGAAGGGATTACCAATCGATCTGAATAAAGCCCTGTTGGCGGAAATTGCGGCAGCTGCAACGTATCAACGACACTCTGCTGCACATAGCGGGCGAGGTCCAAGCTTGTGCGGGAATCATCTGCATCTTGATGATACCATGTAGAGGTGTAATTGGTTTCGGGGTTACTGAAAAAGTTGTGGTGGAGGGAGATAAAAAAATCAACAACGTTCTTGTTGGCGAGCTTACTGCGGTCCGAGATACTGACGAAGGAATCATCGGTGCGCGTCATGAAGACAATCGCACCGACCTCGGTCAGGAATTCGTGCAGATACAGTGCCACGCGCAGGTTCACCTCTGCCTCGCGGAGCCCGGTTGGTCCGCGCTTGTAATTCGGCAGGTGAGCCTGTCCACCGTGTCCTGGGTCGAGGCAGATTTTGATTCCTTCAAGGTAACGGGCGTAAGGCGGAATCGCGAAATCAGCTTGGGAGGGCTTGTGCCATTCATCAGGTTTCTCCTGTTTTTCGCGTTTTTCACCGCAGCCGGTTAGTACGATTAATACAATGCAGATGAAGGACAGGAGAGGTTTCAGACCGATCATTTTACAGCCCCGCAGGGAAAACGTGTCACCTCTTAAACCTTGCGAATCTATTTTTGTAGTGCTTTCTGGTAGAGTGCGGTTCCATAAAACTCATAGGAAGCTGCTGTATCTGGAACATCAACTACATGGACTGTGAACCGAGCAGGCACACCGTTTTCCGGTAGGTAGTCACGGAAAAAACTACTATACGCTTGAGCATAAGCTTTGCGTAGCCGTTCCTGCTCTGCTGCGTAACCCGCCGGATCGACGAGCGGATTTGGAGCTTTGGGCTGACAACCGAAGGCGTGAACCTCAATGAAATCTACGTCCCTCAGAGAATCACAAATACCCGCTTCTTTCAACCAAGACTCCCAACTTTTGAATACCAGTGGGATCTCCTGCTCTGGATCCATCGAGACCAGTTCATCGAGGTTCAGGACTCCTTTTGCCGAATATCCTCCCGTTAGACCCGAAAAGTAGATTTTCAGATCCCCGTCTGGCAACGTCTCGGTGACCAAAGGAGACAACACCGGATGATCTCCTTGATAGTAATAGGTCAATTTCCCACGTTTTTTGACATTAAACGCCATCTATATTCCTCCGCTAAATATGAACATCAAAAAAGCATCGAGGGGATGCACTCGATGCTTGAATATGTATAAGTGCTAAAATAAATCTTTGACTTCAAAAGGTTATGTTCTTAAAAAGCCAGTATGCCGTGCGAGCACGATTAGCGTTTCTCTATCGTTCTGCCTATGAAGAAGATTAAGATCCCTACCACGAGGGAAGTTATCTCTACGCCCATAGCACCGCCTTCACTCAAGCCATAGGGGTTGATACACCCAACATATAACCCCGCTCCCAAAAGCGACATTCCTATCAATTCTAATACTTTACCGATGATAAACACTGTGAGCTCCGCGCGCTTGAGTCTTGAGGCATCGGTGTCAATCGCCTGACTGCATCGGGCTGTTGCACGATGATTAATAAAGTTGTTTGATGCGCCCCCATTGTATCGCTTTTTGGTTTGCGTTTAACCTTATATTCGCTGTAAATACCAGATCCGCAAGGGCATCTTCCGGTTCACTTTGTCCGGCTGGACCCCAGCGAAGTTTGTGATTCAGGCGATCGTCATCTACGTCGTAATAGTAAATCCCAAAGCTGATGGTATCCTCTTTCCTCGGTGTCTGCATCAAGTCAAAACTCAATTCTACGGATTGCCCCCCATTCCCCCAATTAACCAACAGTCCCTGATTACCAGCCGCCATGACGTCTTTTCCAACGGGAAGTGTGTAGCGAGATAGGTCGCTCTGCTGGCCCGAATGTCCTATATCTAGATAGATCTCTAGGCGGTCTTGCATGGTGAGTTTTTCGTGAGCGGTTTCGATTTGATCATCGGTCAGTTCAATGGCTATGTAGAGAGAGGCGTTGCGCCATACAGCAGCAAAAGTCGCTTTGAAGTCACTAAGATCTTCCCAACGCCGATCCTCTTTGACATCATGGTCTAGGGCGGCAGATATAGCATCGTCCCATACTGGGTCGTCAAGAAAACCATCAACCACAGGAGCAACCTCTACCAGTCTTGCTTTATATCTGAACTCGGCACCTGTCTTCGGGTCTATAATGCGTGCGGAGCTATAGCTGGCTGCAATCAATATGATTAGTGTGCAAAAGAATAGCTTTTTCACGATTTAGATTGCCTGTCTTAGATAAAAAGTTAAACTTTTAAGTTCAGTGAGGTCAATTGGTAGTATACTAGCTAGTGTATTGAGTGTCAAGAAAAAATGACAGTCATTTAGGCAAGCCCAAGCCTTTATGCTTGGGTCCCAAGTGTTAATTTTTGTTGTGTTTTTGTGTGAAAAAATGGTATAACTGTCTTGTCTTTCAGTGGGAGAATGTCGCACCGTCGCTTGGCGGTGTCTCCCATACCCTACGACATAGGAATCAAAAGACAGAAAGACAATCCCATGTTAAAAACTCATAAAATCGCTTTAGATCCAAACAATGTCCAAGCGACACAGTTCGCTCAACATTGTGGATATGCTCGTGTTGCATACAATCACGCCTTAGCCGATTTTAAGCAAGGATTGTCCGAGGGCGATTGGCGTTCTCATATAGACCTCTGCCGTCGGTTCAATGCTATTAAACACGAGCAGTACGACTGGTGTGGTGAAATGTCACAAAACGCTTCAAAGCATGCGATTTACAACAATCTGAACAACGCCATAGGCAGATGGAAATCAGGACAGAATCGTTTTCCTAAGTTTAAGAAGCGGTCACACGGTCAAGTTACCAAGCAGATAGTGGTCGAGGGACAACTCCTGTTGTAGGTCGGCGGATTAAACTTCCCAAAATTGGTTGGGTCCGTATGTGTCAACCCCTACGCTTCCACGGCACAATCTGTAAGGTGGTTATATCCAAGACTGCACATCGTTGGTTCGCTTCTATTCTTGTAGATACCTTTTCGGACGATGCTACACCTGAGATTAGGGGCTTTCCCGTAATTGGTGTTGATGTCGGAATCAACTACTTGGCTGTCACGTCTGAGGGACAATACTTTGAGAATCCGAAAGCGTTGAAGCGATACGAGCGAAAACTCAAACGGCTACAACGGCAATTTAGCCGTAAGGTCAAAGGTAGCGGTAACTGGCATAAACTCAAAGACAAGATAGCCAAGTTACATTATCGCATCACCTGCGTCCGTAGAGATGCCCACCACAAAGCAACGACGACAATCGCTAATAGTGCAAAACGGATAGGCATCGAATCGCTGAACGTATCAGGAATGCTAAACAATCATAGACTTGCAAAAGCACTGTCGGATGCAAGCCTATCAACGTTCCTCACGTTTTTGAAGGACAAAGCTGATAGAATCGGTGTAAAAATAGTTGAAGCCGATAGGTTTTTCCCGTCGAGTAAAACCTGTTCAGTGTGTGGTGTAGTGGACAGCGACTTATCCTTGTCCGATAGGACGTATCATTGCAGTGCTTGTGGTCACACCCAAGACAGGGACCTAAACGCTGCAATAAATCTGAAAAACCTCGCCGTGGGACACACGGAGAGTATAAACGCTTGTGGAGATTCTGTAAGACCTCAGCAGTTGAGGCACGAATCGTCGAATCAAGAAGATAGCACAGAGCAACCGCTACTGGTCAGTCTATCATAAGAATCCCAAGCCTTCAGGTTTGGGAGCTGTCAAATACTTGGTTAGTGTAGGGGTGTGGCGACAATCTTCTGTAGAACTGCTCTAGCAGAAGCGGCGGTGTCCCTCCAAGGATCGACCATTATTGGGATTTCCAATCATTCCCCCAAAATCCCCAGTCAAGGAGTTGTCCTCCAGAATAGACAATGTAATCAGGCAGGAGTTGCATATCAAGATGACTTCCCCAGCATATTGCATCCGGTGTGGTCCCAGCGTGCACCACGACATAGCGTTCTGGATTTGAAGGGTGAGGAAATACGGCGAAAACCGCTGTCCTCTCCGCCGTGTACGATTTATCGGATAGGTGGATTGTCTCGCCTTGAAAGCTAAGTGGCAGCTTACCTTCAAATCGCGATAGGATGGCGTTAGAATCATAGACGCCGTATAGGAGCAGGTTGTTCGTTTGCAGGAGATCTTCGGTGAGCTCAACGTCAGGGATGACAGGGAGTTGGACAGCATTATCCCCCATGATACCACCGCGATGTACTCCCCCATTTCGACTGCGATAGTATCCGACCGCGTTCTCGGCAATCCATTTGTTAAAAAATGTTTCTTCCTCTGTCCCAACTGTGCCGGGCACAAGGATAAGACCATCGAAAAAAAGATTGCTTATGGGGCCCGATGCCCGGTGACGCTTCTCAGTGGAGAGATCAAAATTGCCATGCGCCCAAACGCCTTTAGGACCTCGTTGAAACTGATTCTGATGACTTAAGTTCATTAGTTCAAACTTTTGGCCATCAATTGTTACATCGACCGGTTCGTTCTTCTGAATTGGTCCAAGCGAGAAGGTGCGGATATTCTCAGTATCGACGACGAGGTGGTTGTCCTCGACGAAATACGCATTAACCGCTCCTCGCTCACCGTAGTGTAACAACTGATCTACCACGACCCAGTATGATTTATTATGACGCAGATTATAGGTTGCCAGTGAAACGCGATCCGGAGATCGCTGCTTCCGCTGCTTCAGCAGCCAAAGGATTACTTCTTCCCATATATCAGGGAGGCGGCATCCATGACCCGTTTTAGGGACCTCTGTATATTTGTGCCTATAGCCCCGCTCTCCCATAAGTTGTGCCATTTGACGGGAATGCTCAACCGGAACACCGCCGCCGATCCCCCGATCCCATTCACCGTGGATTATCCAAACAGGCGTATGAGAGAGATTTTCGATGAGAAATGCAGCAGACCTAGAACACCAAGAGGGTGTTTCCCATTCGTGCATGTGGAACGTGAGTCCTCCCGGCTTTTCCCACAGTCGATAGTCGCAATAACCGCAAAACGGCGCAGCACCTGCGAAAAGATCAGGATAGTGCGAGATCAGATACCACGTTGCGGCACCACCCATCGAGCTGCCGGTGATTGTAATGCGATCTCGATCGATGGCGTAATTTGAGGCGACATGTTCGATAGCTTCTAGGACATCGATTTCGCCGTAGTTTTGATAAACAGAACCGGAACCCCGTCCTGTTGGTCTGAGGACGATACACGATTGATTGTGTTTAGCAGCAATCCCTGCAATCTGTTCAGTCAACTCGACTGCGCCGGATAGATTCCCCAGTGCGCCAGGACTGACCTCTACAATTAAGGGCTTCGGTTCGTCTCTTGTATCAGTTGAACATACCGCACAGGGGTGTAACTTGCCGTCAATTCTGGATCGAAAGTACTGGAGTTGACCAACTGGCATGATCTGTTCCTTTCTCAAAGCAAAAAAGGGGAAACAACAGATTTGTCTGCTGTTTCCCCTTTCATAAATCAAACATCGACTAATAAGAACTACTGTTGTCCCGCCACCCTTAATCGATTTGTAGCGCGAGCCAATGCCGCTTCTGCTCGTGTGTGATTAACATTTGGATCGCGTGAAGCAAGGAGCTCCTGTGCACGTTGACGAGCGGCTTCCGCGCGTTCGACATCAATTTCATACGCCCATTCAGCGGCATCTGCCAACACAGTGACGCCGGTGCGTAATACCTCAAAGACACCCCCACTGGTTGCGATGGATTGAGGTGCCTCAGATTCGCTGATGCGAATTTCGCCAATATCTAGCACAGTCAGAAAGGGGAGGTGCCCAGCAAGGATCTCAAACGATCCCAGTTCACCGGGGGCTCTCACACTAGTAATCTCGCCCTCATAAATCAACTGTTCGGGTGTTCGGATTTCGAGATGTAATCTTTTTTCAAGCATAGTTATCTGGTTGATTAATCCGCTGCCTCTTGTAATTCCTCGGATTTTGCCTGCTCAAATGCTTCATCAATCGTACCGATGTAAGCCAGTGCTTGTTCAGGAATTTCGTCGCAATCTCCTCTGAGAATTGCTTGACAGCCCTCAACGGTGTCCTCAATCCTGACATATTTTCCGGGTTTGCCAGTAAAGCGTTGTGCAACAAACATCGGCTGCGTCAGATACTTCTCTAGCTTTCTTGCCCGTGAAACTGTTAGTCTTTGCTCGTCTGAGAGTTCGTCCACACCGAGAATTGCGATAATGTCCTTTAAGCTCTCATAATCCTGAAGCACCGCCTTCACTTGACGGGTCGTGTCGTAGTGTACTTGACCGATAACGTCCGGGTTCAAAATACGGGAGGTAGAGGTCAACGGGTCAACGGCGGGGAAGCGTCCCATCTGCTGGATTGAGCGTTCAAGCCGTGTTACGGCGTCGAGGTGCCCAAAAACGGCGACAACCGCTGGGTCTGTATAGTCGTCAGCCGGAACGTAAACTGCTTGGAATGAGGTAATTGAGCCTTGCTTTGTCGATGTAATTCGCTCTTGTAGTTCCCCCATCTCCGTTGCGAGTGTTGGCTGGTATCCGACCGCGGAAGGCATACGCCCTAAAAGCGCGGAGACCTCACCGCCTGCGAGGGTAAAGCGGAAAACATTGTCGATGAAAGATCAACACATCCTGTCCCGCCCTCATCACGGAAGTATTCTGCCATAGAGAGTCCAGCAAGCCCGACGCGCAACCGGGCGCCCGGCGGTTCGTTCATCTGTCCAAAAACCATGGCGGTTTTATCCATTACACCGTACTCGTCCATCTCCAACCAAAACTGATTCCCTTCGCGAGTCCGCTCTCCGATTCCGCAAAAAACGGAGTAACCACCGTGTTGGGTTGCGATATTATAGATCAGTTCAGCGACCAGTACCGTTTTTCCGACACCCGCACCGCCGAGGAAGCCGACCTTTCCACCTCTTGCAACCGGTTGAACCAGGTCAATCACCTTGATTCCGGTTTCTAACATTTCGGAAACGGTGCTCAGTTCTTCCTGAGGCGGTGGATGGCGGTGGATGGGATACCGCTGTGTTGCTTCGACCTCGTCCCCTCCATCAATCGGTTGCCCGGTAACGTCGAAAACACGACCGAGCACGGCATCGCCCACAGGTACAGAGATCGGCTCATTGCGATCGATGGCACGTGTACCGCGTACCAATCCGTCGGTTGTGTCCATTGCGATAGCACGAACTCGATTTTCACCCAAGTGCTGTTGGACTTCAAGCACTAATGTCGTTCCATCCGCGCGCTGAACTTCGATTGCGTTGAGAATATCGGGCAATTTCCCCTCTGAAAAATCGAGGTCAACTCGTGCACCGACGATTTCTAAAACTTTGCCGTCATTCATGATTTATCTCTCTTTCCATCAATTATTTATATTACCAATTTCATATAGTTAATAAGACTGTGCTAAACTTCCATTGGATTATAATCTGCGATGTTATTTTTTTAGGAACGCTTCGACGAAGTTGAATTTTATGGTAGATTTTGCATTTTGTGTGAGTGGAGGCACGGCTCCCTGAGATCCGTAGGTCCGCTCAAGGAGCCGGTGCCAATCTCAGCGATTATTCGTTGACATAATCTGAACGTAATTCAAACGTAAGCAGCGTCACACTACCTGCCCGATTCGGCAGTTCAGCATTAACAGCCTGTAACTCTGGCCGTTCTTGGTAAGAATTCGCATCTTCGATACTATCGAACTCAAACTCCACGAGCCGGTGTGGATTCTCACCATAATAATTGTCATAAGATGCTATCCGTTTGATCTCTTCGGGGTCTTGCAGTGACTGGGCAATAGACGCAACCCACTCCAGATACGCGTCTTTTCCACCAAGCGGATAGTCAATTAAGTAAACAGATTTAATCTTCCGGGAAGCCGCTTGGTTTTTCGAGTAATCGGAGCGTTGAACATATACATGTGTGCTCACCTCGCTGCTGTGATCTGGAAGTGCCTCAAGGACCGCAGCGATATCGGGACGATTCAGATATGTCGACGCATCCGCGAAACTATCAAATTCAAACTCCACGAGTCGATGTGGGGTCTCACCATAGTAGTTATCGTAAGATGCTACCCGTTTGACCTCTTCGGGGGCTTGCAATGTCGGCGCAACAGAAGCAACCCATGCGATATAGGCATCTTTCCCACCGAACGGATAGCTGATTAACCACACCAACTTCACTGCCATATCAGGTGGGGCGTCAACTATCTCATCCATAGGAGGTACCATGTCCGTTGCATCAGTCATCTCGGTGTCCGTGGATGACATCGCATCCACTACGTCTTCCATCCCGGTATCCGTGGATGACATCGTGTCCATCACCATATCCACGCCGATGTCACAACCGTTTAAAGCGACTAGCTCTATCAGAACAACTATAAACATACTTCCTAATTTGAACTTCATCAATTAGTTTCCTTTGGTGCAAAGCAGATTAACGGTTAGGTGTAAGTCTTTGACTCACATATCTTTGGGTTTTACGGTTTCATCATAGTAAAATTAAAGTCCGGGACACTGCTTGTGAAAATAGGCGGTCGCTGCATCAAGATTATGTAGTGGATATTGTTTATCGCGCAGTGGGATCATGAGATTCCATTGTTGGATTTTCTTATTGAGTTGTTCTAACTGAATGGTGTATGCTTCCAATGCCCGTGTGCGTTCCAAGTCAAAAGCCGACCGAATCGCATCGCGTTTTAGGGGTTGCGCTCGGAGTTTGGCTTTCAAACGCGCCCGTCGTCCTTTGATATTTGCTATTAATTTTTCCGTCTTCTCGGTTTCGGCTCGAATTTCTTTGTCTACCTCAATCCAGCGCGGCGCGAAGCCGTTATCCTTGAGCATCTGATTGACCATACGGACTGCTGGCGGGATATAAGGATTATCATCGCGCTGTTGAGGCTTTCCCCTTACCGGGTAGGTCCTTGAAATCGCCCCGCTCCATCGCTTCTTGAATCTGTTTGCTGACGTTGTAGGGCATGTTTTCCTCTCCAATTACGCCTACCTCAAGTCGGCACTTACTCATCAAAATGGTAAACTATTTGGTCAAAGCGGTCACATGCGAAGGAGAACACGAAGACCAGCGACTCGGTGCCGATACAGCGGACAGCATGTTTCGCGTTGGACGGGATGTAGACCGCCGAACCCGGTCCAATCTCCGCTTCGTGACCGTCGATTTTCATGTGGCCATTGCCGCTGACGACGTAATATGTCTCCTCTGGCTCGTGGTGGTGAAGGGGGAGTCGCGTGCCGGGTGGGACACTCCGCTACGCCCATAACGAGCCCGCTGCTCGGTCCTCTTTCTCCGGTAACCAGAAGCTTCCAGCGAATCTCACTCTTGGCGGCAAGGTCCGCGTCGTCCCAACCTTCCCAAGCGAGTTCTGCTTGATCGATGATAATGGGTTTCTGTACGCTCATAGCTCGCTTCCTCTTCATACCTTGAGAACACTTCTCACTTTGAGGATTTTAACCTTCCAAAGCCGCCGCACCGCTCACAATCTCAGAAATCTCTGTGGTAATCTGGGTCTGGCGAGCGCGGTTACGCTGAAGAATTAAATCATCAATAAGTTCATTGGCGTTGCGCGTTGCATTTTCCATCGCCGCCATCCGCGCCGCTTGCTCTGCGGCGTTGGAGTCCAACAGAACCTTCCACATCTGCATATTCAGATGTTTTGCCAACACGGACTGAAAAATCGCCTCTTGTTCTGGCTCATATAGATAATCGAGGAAGAGTTCATCGCCGGTTGGTACTTCAGGGGTAAGTGGCAGCAGTTGCTCGACCAAAACTACTTGCAGAATCGCGGATTTGAAATCGTTATAAATCACTTCCACCCTGTCGACCTGCTTGTCCCTATATAGATGTTCAAACTCCTCCACAATTTCGACAGCGGTTTCAAATGCTAGTTGCCGAAAGATATTCACATACTCAGCGATAACGTTATAATCGCGCCGTGCGAAATAGTCTCGGGTGCGCCTGCCGACACAGATGACCGTCACTTCCGCTCCCTGTGCTTGGTAATGTTGTGCCCGCTGCGTCGTTGTTCGGATTACGTTGCTGTTAAAACTACCACATAGCCCACGGTCTGCGGAGACTGAGATTAGGCAAACGCGCTTAAGTTCACGCGATTCCAGCAAGGGATGGGACGGATTTTCGATCTGAGCGATAAGGTGTCCTAGGATTGTATTGAATTTTTCGGCGAAGGGACGGGTGGCTACAATATTTTCCTGTGCCCGGCGTAACCTCGCCGCAGCGACGACTCGCATCGCGCCTGTCACCTGCGCGATATTCTCAATACTTGCGATACGCCGTCTAATTTCACGTAATGTTGCCATGGTATGAACCTTCTGTATTACGATTCTGTATCCGCTTTGAACCGATCCTTAAAACTCTGCACAGCGGTGTGGAGTTGTTCAAGAAGCTCGTCGCTGAAATCCCCGGCATCAACAATCTCCTTGAGGATGTCTGCGTGGTTTCTTTCCATATATGCCAAGAATTCAGATTCAAATTGCGCCACGTCAGTTGTTTCAAGATCGTCCAGATATCCGTTCGATCCACAGAAAATTGATGCAATCTGTTTTCAACGGGCATTGGCTCGTATTGGGGCTGTTTCAGCAATTCGACGAGTTGTTCTCCACGCCGAAGTTGGGCTTGCGTGGAAGCGTCCAGATCAGATCCAAACTGGGCGAAAGCAGCAACCTCTCGGAAACTGGCTAAGTCGAGTTTCAGGGTGCCTGCTACTTCATCTGACTTCATCGCTCGCGTTTGTGCATCGCCCACCGACGCGGGACACCGATGTGCCGATATCGATTGCCGGACGAACGCCTTGGTTGAAGAGTTCCGATGTCAGGTAGATCTGTCCATCGGTAATCGAAATCACGTTAGTTGGGATATAGGTCGTGAGGTCGCCTTCAAAAATTTCGATAATAGGCAGAGCGGTCAACGAACCGCCACCTAATTCATCACTGAGTTTTGCGGCGCGCTCCAACAAACGGGAGTGTAGATAAAAAACATCACCCGGATACGCTTCACGCCCCGGCGGACGCCGTGAAAGCAGTGACATCTGACGGTACGCCCACGCATGTTTGGTAAGATCATCGTAAATTACCAGTGCGTGTTGTCCTTTATCGCGGAAGTATTCTCCCATCGAAGTTCCTGTGTAGGGTGCGAGGTATTGGAGCGGAGACGGTTCACTTGCCGGTGCAGAAACGATAACCGTGTAATCCATTGCGCCATACTGTTCTAGGGTATTCACAACCTGCGCAACCGTCGAACCTTTCTGTCCAACCGCCACATAGATGCAGAACACATCGGTATTTTTCTGGTTGATGATGGTATCGATCGGGATAGCCGTTTTGCCCGTTTGACGGTCGCCGATGATTAGTTCCCGCTGCCCCCGTCCGATTGGCGTCATACTGTCAATCGCCTTCAAACCGGTATAAAGCGGTTCGCCCACCGGCTGACGTTGCACAATGCCCAACCCCTTCTGTTCGACAGGGAGGGTGTGGTCGGTCTGGATTTCACCCTTTGCCGTCAATAGGTTGTCCAAGAGCGTTTACAACGCGCCCAAGCAGTGCCTCACCGACAGGCTACTTCGAGCAATCTATTAGTCCGCTTGGCGAGATCGCCTTCATGGATTAATCTATCTTCGCCGAAGAGAACGCAGCCGACATTATCCTCTTCAAGGTTAAATGCCATACCGGAAACGCCGTTGGGAAATTCAATCATTTCACTTGCCATGACGTTGGCAAGTCCGTGGACACGGGCGATCCCGTCGCCAACTTCGAGCACGGTTCCTGAGTCGTATACGTCAACTTGCTGGCTATATTGTAGTAGTTGTTGTTTTAGAATGTTTGATACTTCGTCGGGTCTGACTTCTCTTGCCATGAATTATGTTCTCCCTTATCCCCTCGCAAGTAATGTTCTCATTCGTTGCAGCTGTGATGCGATGCTTCCATCAAACACAGTATCCCCTAATCGCACGATGACGCCTCCTTGAATCGTAGCATCTTCGTTCAATTCAAGCCGGACTTCCGCTTCCGAATAGTTGCTCAATTGCTGAGAGAGGGTGGTTTTTTGCGCATCAGTGAGCGGGACCGCTGATGTCACCTGTGCGACGAGGCGACCCGCTTGCAAATCAACGATCTCCAGAAACATCTGTAAGATTGCAACTAAGGATCTCTCACGTTGTTTCAATGCTAGCAAGAGCAGAAAGTTGAGCGTGAGCGGCTGAACAGCTTCGGATAGAAGTTGTTGGAACATCTCGCTCTTGAACTGCGGGGATAGGATAGGGTTAGTCAGAAACTGATCAAAATCTTCCGAGTCCTGTGTCAGTTGGAGGACCTGATTCACATCTTCAACAATGCGATCTAAAATATCCTCTTCCGTCGCTGCACTATACAACGCTCGTGCGTAGGGTTTAGCAATGCGAGTTTCTCTCATCGTATATTCTTTATATTAGACATTCTGTGTAGGAAGGCGACTGATAGATTCATCAATGATGTGCTGATGTTTCTCTGCATCGAGTGTCTGACCGATGATTTTGCTTGCAGCATCAATCGCAATCTCTGCAACAGTGCCTCGTAGTTCGAGGATGGCTTCGTCCTTTTCGCGTTGAATCTCTGTACGTGCCCGTTCAAGTTCAACACTCGCCTCCTGACGTGCTTGATCAAGAATCCGCTGCCGTTCAGCGTTGCCCTCATCAATAGCCGCTTGAATCTTTGCCTGCCCTTCCGTTTCAATTTCGTTGAGCCGTTGACGGGTTTCGGCATTCAACCGGTCCAGTTCGCGTTGGTCTGCTTCTAGTTTCTCCATTCGCGATGTGATTTCCTGTTGCCGTTCTTCTAATAGTCCGCCAACTCGCCCAAAGACGAATTTCCAGAGCACGAGTAGCACGACAAGAAAGCCTAGGGCTTGGAGAATAATCGTCTGGAAATCGATGCCAATCTGTGCTAAAAGTCCCTTGTCCTCGGAACTCGCTTCTGCAGCAAATCCACTTGTCGGAACAATTAATGTTACGATAATAATCAGTAAGAAGAGCCACGATAATTTTTTCATTATAGTTCTTTTCTGTAGGTCAGAGTATTGTATCTAGCGCAAGAAAAATGATGCGTGTATAACGTAAAACGTAAAACGTAAGAAGGGTAATAGATTCACGTTTCACGTTTCACGTTTCACGTCTTATTCATGACTGGTTTGCACCTGTTTCTGAGCATCAGCCTCAATCATACTTTGAAGCATCTGTCCCTCTGGAAGTTTCCCCATAAGTAGGAAAAAGATTAGCAGCGAGTAGATCACGAGTGATTCGATAAGAGCCAAACCGATGATCATTGCCGTCTGGATTCGAGGAGCTGCCTCAGGTTGACGCGCAATACCTTCAAGGGCGGTGCTCGTCGCTTTTCCTTGCGCGGTAGATGCAAAAATCACTGCAATCGGCAGACCGAGTGCTGCACCGAAAGCTAAAACTGCGAGATAAATCATGAAAGTTCCTCCTTTAGTTTTGAACCTAAAACTGAGATTAAAAAAGTGAAAACAATTATGAATGAGCGATCGCGATCGCCCATCGATCAATGATGTGCTTCCGCACCATGCTCCTCATCATGATGTTCTAGGAATGTAACAATGTAGATTGATGTGAGCATTGAGAAGACGAGTGCTTGCAGAAACCCACCGAATAACCCAAAAAACAGCATCGGCACCTGAACTGGCATCCACGGGATGACCCCGGCGATCGCCGGGATTCCAAGTCCCATAATGGTTAGGTTAATAATAACGGATTCTTCACCGAAGATATTTCCGAAAAGTCGAACCGCCAGAGAACCGGCACGTGCGATTTCACCAATGATGTGTAACGGAAACATCAAAGGTCCCAACCACGGTGGATCGCCGATAAAGTGTTTCAGGTAACCAACCAACCCATTCTCTTTAATCGCAATGATATGAACGCCAATTAATGCGCTAATTCCGAGCGCAAGCGTCGTGTTCAAATCCGCTGTTGGAGATTGAAAGCCGGGTATGAGGCCAAGATAGTTTAAGAATAAGATAAAGATGAAGTAAGATCCGACAAACGGAACATATTTCTTCCCATGTTCTCCCAAGATTCCGCCGAAGAAATTGATTAACCCGCCCACGAACAGTTCAAGGAGCGTTTGTCCTTTGCCTTCGGGGAGTTTCTTAATTTTGCGTGTCGCAAGGATGAAAAGTAGTGCAATAATCAGCACCACGAAGTAGGCGTTGGGGATGAGATCCGGCTGATGCCAACGGTCTGGCTCTGGAACTATGTTATCTGGGAGAATTTTTGATATTGGGCTTAACCACGAACGATGTGCGTCTCCAGCCGCCAATCCGACACTACAAGCGAGCAGCGACAGAAGTAAAATAGAAAATAGCGTGTAGAATGTTTTTCTCATTTAGGTCCTGTTGTATTATTTTTTGATAGGATACCTATCATCATCACGATTGCTTTGAGGATAATCACAACTTGCACCAGTCCAACCCCCGCTGCAAGGGTGTAAGCATTCAGCCAATTTGCTTTCGTCAAAAAATAAAATCCGGCAAAAATAATTGTGTACTTTCCTAATGCGATGAATCCCAGCCAACGTTTTGTCCGTGGCGAGCCGCCGGGCTTAACCATGCGGCGGATGATAAACTCTAATGACAAAATTGCGCTCAAACTCAAAAGACTGCCGACAGCAAAACTTAAACAGGCTGGCAGACCGTACACCGCCCAAAGGATTGGCATTGCAATGAGCGCGAGAACGGTCGTTAGGCGATAGACCTGTCGTAAAAATTGGTCATCCACTTCTAAGGGAGCGCGGGCAACCACTTTACGAATCCTCCTCCGCTTGATCCGCTCCATTCTGAGAGTTTTCAGCTTGCTCTTGGTGTTCCATACGTCTATTCCACCGAGAAACAGCGCGGAACATCTCAATAAATCCTGCCGCAGTTCCCATAATAAACCCGACAATTAAGCCGATTGTTTGGTTGCCTAATTTACCGCCGATCCACCAACCTAACCCGGATCCCATTCCAATTGCCAGCACAAGGGTGATGCCAATTGAAGCCAGATCCATACTATTCCAATCGCTACCTCGTGTCAACTTCGCCATTGTCAATTTACCATGTCCTTATAAGAACGTGCTAATTTGGGCTGGACTCAGGAAGTATGATGGCAGAATACCAATTAGGACGACACCTATCGCTGCGAGGGTCAGCGCAACGATGAGCAGACGTGGATAAGCGAGAAAGTCGAGTTCCACTTCCGGCTCTCTCATGTACATCGCTACAACAACACGGAGATAATAGAACGCAGAAATCGCAGTGTTAATCGCGCCAATAATCACAAGCCAGATCTGCCCAGATTCGACAGCAGATCGGAAAATGTAGAACTTACCGATAAATCCCGCTGTCGGTGGAAACCCAGCGAGGGATAACAACATTATTGTCATGAACAGAGCGAGCAGCGGTTTTTTGAATCCCAGTCCGGCGTAATCGGAAATCATGAGGCTTTCGCCATCTTCCGTCCTTGCGAGAATCACTGCTCCGAATGCCCCGATGTTCATGACACAGTAAACGAACAGGTAAAACATCGCACTGGAGATTCCGTCTTTGTTTGCTGCTGCCAACGCAACCAAGACGTATCCAGCATGGGCAATACTTGAATAAGCGAGCATACGCTTAATATTTCGCTGGGCGATAGCAACCAAGTTGCCAACGGTCATGGTGAGTGCGGCAAGGATTGTAATAAGGATAATCCATTCGGATTGGAGGTTCTGTAGCGCGTCCATGAAGATTCTCAGGAACGCAGCAAACCCCGCCGCTTTCGGTCCGGCGGAGATAAATGCGGCGATTGAAGTGGGTGCGCCTTCGTAGACATCGGGTGCCCACTGATGAAACGGCACAAGTGCCACTTTGAATCCGAATCCTACAACAAGCAGAAACATACCAGATAATAGTAGTGGTGACTTTGCATCTACGGTTAAGGCAGAGGCAATTTGAGGAATACTGGTTGTCCCCGCGCCTCCATAGATCAACGCAATACCGTACAAGAAAAATCCACTCGCAAATGCGCCAAGTAGCAGATACTTCATTCCAGCTTCGCTTGACGCCATGCTTCTTTGGAAATAACCAGCTAGGACGTAAAGCGATAGCGACATCAGTTCTAAGCCGAGGAAGACAACAATTAACTCGTTGCCTGAAGCCATCAACATCATGCCCAACGTTGCCAAAAGGATTAACAGGTAATACTCCCCCTGTCGCTTATCTTGGCGTCCCAAGTAGTTCATTGAAATAAGAACGACCAGAATCGTTGAGACCAAGAATATGACATTAAAAAAGAGGGAATATTTATCCACCTGAATCATATTGCTAAATTCTGTGCCTTCCGTGCCAATTTGCAACATATCGATGGAAACATATAGGGCAATGGCACAGCCAACAATTGTGATCCAAGCGGTAAATGTCTTTTGAAGCGAATTGAACAGATCAAAAATTACGACGAGGATAAAGGTCAAAATAATGATCAATTCGGGCATCAGCAGTTGCCAGTTAATTGTCATTCAAATCCTCCAATCTTAGATGAACAGATAGGTTCATCCTTACACAAAGTATACAAACGTTACAATCACAAACACGGGAACCAAAATCGCCACTGACCAAAGCATGTATCCGAAGAAACTTGGCATCCTGATACCATTTTCCTCAGCAATCGCTTTGACCATAAAGTTCGGTGCGTTGCCGATATAAGTGTTAGCTCCCATAAACACTGCACCACAACTGATTGCCAACAGTGTATGCGCCATTGGACCCATGAGCGAAGTTGGATCTCCACCCGCTGTGTTAAAGAAAACCACGTAAGTCGGTGCGTTGTCTAGGAAACTTGATAGCACGCCTGTCAACCAGAAATACATCGCATTGACCGGATCATTCGTTGTCGTCTGAACCGCGAGCACAATAGTACTGAGGCTTCCATCAATACCCGCCTGCAAGATTTTCAAAGCTGGAATCATGCAGATAAAGATGCCGATAAAAAGTTTGGCAACCTCTAGGATTGGTTCCCATGTAAAACCGTTTGCCGCCCGGACATTTGTATCCAACTGACTCGGTTCAGGAAAATTATGTCCATGCTCGTCTTTCACGGTCTTATACATTGGTGTGTACAACAGGCTGATGATTGCAATCAAGAGCAGCAAACCATCTCGCATCAAATTAAAATACGGCACAGTTACGCCAAAGATTGAGATGCCACGGTTTTCATCGTGTGTCTTTTGTGCACGCAGACTGTTGACTTCCGCAACGGCGTGGAGGTGGTTTCCCCGCAATTCATAGTATTCGTGATTGGATTTGTCAAATTTTATCGTTGTGTCATCTTCATGTCCCTTGACATACGTTTCGAGTTTCTCCTTCGTTGCGTTCATCTTTTCTTCTGCGGTTTTGATTTGCGGTGCCATTTTCTCCGCAATTGAATGATCCTTGAAGGGACCATCAGCGAGTGATTTTGACCACAGGATCGCACCGATGATACCGACGATAAGCAAAAAATTCCAAATACCTTGGAGGCGGAGTGGCTCTTTTTCTCCATCATCCGGCGGCGTGCCTTCTTTCCTGAACATGACCGTGTCGAAGATGAAGAAGACGATCAGCAGCAAAATCACCACCGGCAACATCACGGGGAATAGTGCCATTGTCCAGAAAAAGTCAATTCCTTTAAGGAATCCGAGAAACAGCGGGGGGTCACCCAATGGTGTCAATGAACCACCGATATTGGCTACGAGAAATATGAAAAAGACGACGACGTGAATACGATGCGTACGCCATTGATTAGCCCGGAGTATCGGACGAATCAGCAACATTGCCGCCCCCGTTGTTCCCATCCAACTTGCCAAGGCGGTTCCTATTGCGATCAGTACGGTATTGACGACGGGCGACCCTCGCAAGGAGCCCCTCAGACAAATTCCGCCTGCACATGTGAAAAGTACAGTCAATAAGATAATGAAGGGAACGTAATCGAGCAGGACAATATGGACAATTTCATACCATCCATCGCCTTTGTAGCCGATAAAGAAGGGAACAGAGAAAATGGCAATCCAGGCTAACGAGATTTTTCCGTAGTGATTCTCCCAAAAATGGAAGTTAATCAGTGGGATTATTGCAATGGAGAGCAGCATACCGATAAACGGAATGATGCTCCAAAGGGGCAGCTTCGCTCCATCCACACCGTGATGTGTGGAGTGGTCATCATCTCCATGCTGTTCGGTGTGGTTATCGTGTCCATCACCACCTGCGGCTGCCGCTGCAAAACCAATTGTCGGGAAAAGGATAAGTCCAATGAATCCCAGAAGTGCCAACAGAAAAAATAGATGCTTATTCGTCAATCTTTTTTGCCTCTTTTGTCGTGGTGTCCAGTACAATTGCGGGAGCAGCTGCCTCGACCGCCGCCGTGGATCTGCTCTGTTGTAACACTTGACTGACTGATTTTTCCATTCGGCTCAGAAACGGTTTGGGGTAAACGCCAATCCAAATGATGAACACCACTATTGGAACCAGTACAACGATTTCGCGCAGACTCAAATCGGTCAAGGTTTGATTTTTTGGGTTATCGAGTTTGCCAAACATGACGCGCTGGAACATCCAGAGCATATACACCGCTGCCAAAATAACACCGGTTGCAGCGATAATAACATACACTTTAGAGAATGAATCAGACATAAAGCCGCCGAGCAAAATCATAAACTCCCCGACAAATCCGTTCAAACCGGGTAATCCAATTGATGAAAGCGTCACAATCATAAAAAATACGGCGAAAATCGGCATCTGTTTTGACAATCCACCGAAGTCGGCAATCATGCGAGTGTGCCTGCGTTCATAGATCATCCCGACGAGCAAGAAAAGTGCGCCGGTACTTAACCCATGATTAATCATTTGGAGGATACCGCCCTGCACACCCTGATGGTTGAGGGCGAAAAGTCCAAGCACGACAAACCCCAAATGACTCACACTTGAATAAGCAACCAGTTTCTTAAGGTCTGGTTGCACCATCGCTACCAATGCGCCGTAAATGATACCAATCACAGACAGCGTTACGATAAGTGGCGTATACGCTGCAACACCCTCCGGGAAAAGTGGCATACAGAAGCGTACGATGCCGTATGTCCCCATTTTGAGTAATACGCCCGCGAGGATAACACTGCCAACCGTCGGTGCTTCAACGTGTGCATCGGGAAGCCAAGTGTGGAAGGGGAAAATCGGCACTTTGATGGCAAAGGCGATGAAAAACGCCAAGAATAGCAGGTTCTGATGTGATAATGATCTGCCGTATAAGGTCATCAGGTTGAAACTATTATCATTTTGGAAATAGAGGTACAAAATCCCAACAAGCATCAACGCGCTGCCCGCCATTGTGTACAGCACAAACTTAATCGTCGCGTAGATGCGCCGATGTCCACCCCAGATGCCGATCAGTAGATACATCGGGATGAGCATCGCCTCCCAAAACACAAAAAAGAGGAAGAGGTCTAACGCACAAAACACACCGAGCATCGCCGTTTCGAGCATGAGGAGCGAACCCATGAATCCGCTGGTGCCTTTTTCTATCGAATTCCATGCTGCTAGCACACAAATCGGCGTCATAAAAGTGGTCAACAGAACCAGCCAGAGTGAGATACCATCAATGCCGAGGTGGTAGCTTATGCCAAGCTCCTCGATCCAAGTACGTTCCTCCTTAAACTGCATCTCATGTGTGTCTGCGTCAAACCCGGTATAGAGGGATAGCGACACGGCAAAAGTGAGCAGCGTAACAATCAGAGCGATCCATTTAAGTCCTGACTCGCCTAAAATGTGCCTCGCAAGGGCGATTAAGATTACACCAAGTAGTGGTAAAAAGATAACTGCGGAAAGTAACAAGTATAACCTCCGAAGTGTAATGCGTTAAACGTAAAGGTGTTTACGCTTCGTGACTCATGAAAGTTAATGTCGGTTGATAAGTGTTGCTAATGCCCTTCATCGAATAAACAGATAATACCCCAAGAAAATGATGATACCGATGACCATTGATACAACGTAGGATTGGACAACACCCGTCTGGAGTCGTCGGATCGAGCCACCAATTCCGCGGATGATAAATGCGGTTAGATTCACAAGCCCGTCAATGATGGCGACATCCATGATCTTCCAGAATAGATAGTGGGACACGCCCCGTATTGGCTGCACAATAACAGCGTTATAGATTTCGTCGATGTAGTATTTGTTAGCGAGGAGTTTGTGTAACGGGTTTGTCGGTTCATTGAGGGGAACTTTGCTACGATATATGAGCCAAGCCACCAAAATGCCTGCAATGCCAACAATGACGAAATGATCATAAAGGGAACTGGATTGCTGTGATCTGATATCGCCATAGTGTTTAAATCCCTTTACGCTTTCCAAGAAATGATGAATCGCACTATGTTCTCCGCCCCAACCAACGATTGCACCGATAATTAGAGAAGGAATTGCTAACAACACGAGCGGAATCCACATCACCGGTGGCGATTCGTGGAGATGCGACTCAACCTCTGAATCGACACGCGATTCACCGTGAAAGACTACAAAGATCAGACGGAACATATAGAACGCCGTTAGAAACGCTGTCAGCAGCCCAATCCCGAAAATTATTTGGTATCCACCATCCCAAGCGTTGTGTAGAATCTCGTCTTTACTCCAGAAACCGCTCAAGAACGGGAAACCCGCAATCGCAAGGGCACCAATGAGGAATGTCCAATAGGTAATCGGTAGCTTTGATTTCAGTCCACCCATCTTCCGCATATCCAGTTCATTCGACATGGCGTGCATCACACTGCCAGCTGTAAGGAACATCAATCCTTTGAAGAAAGCGTGTGTCATCAGGTGGAAGATCCCAGAAGTATACGCACCAACCCCCACACCCACGAACATATAACCGAGTTGGCTCACAGTCGAATATGCCAGCACCCGCTTGATGTCATTTGCAGCCAACGCCATCGTTGCAGCGAACAGGGCAGTGAGAACGCCGATCCAAGCGACGACAACACCTGTGTGTGCTAGGTTAAACAGAATTGATGAGCGTGCGACCATGTAAACGCCAGCCGTGACCATCGTGGCGGCATGGATCAACGCACTAACAGGCGTGGGACCCTCCATCGCATCGGGGAGCCAGACGTAGAGAGGGATTTGTGCGGACTTACCCACTGCGCCGACGAAGAGCAGTAAAGTTGCGACGACGAGCGTACTTGCCCCGAAAATCTGCTCATAGGTGTTGGTTTCGGCGAGCCCAAAAAGTTGGTCAAAATTCAATGTGCCAAACGCCGCAAACAAGGTGAACATCCCAAGCAGGAATCCAAAATCGCCGATTCTATTAACAATGAAAGCTTTCTTGCCGGCATCGGTGGCAGATTTTCTATCGAACCAATAACCGATCAATAGATAAGAACAGAGTCCAACGCCTTCCCAACCGATGAACATCATCAGGTAATTGTTCGCCAAAACGAGGATTAACATGGCAAATACAAACAGGTTGAGATAAGCAAAATAGCGCGTTCTCCCCGAATCATGGCTCATATAGCCGATTGAATAGATATGAATGAGGAAGCCAACCCCTGTAATGACGAGGAGCATCACTGTAGTCAGTGCATCAACAGTGGAAGCCGATGTTAAGAGATTCGATCGGGATCCATTCGTAGAGCGTTTCCTTTAGTTCTCCACCGCTGCGGACCGTAGGAAATACGAAAAACGCACTGATAATGAACGATATGAGCACCGCGAGAGATGCAATCCATCCACTCACATTTTTCAGCCATTTCCCGAACAATCCCGTTTATTAGAAATCCAATCAGTGGGGAAACCAGAAGTATAGTTATTAGGTCTTTCGACATTTCAGACTCCTCTACCAGATGTACTTGGTGTTTCTCGGAGATCCGTATGTTTCCTGAGTGCAGCAGCCATTTGACGCCATATCTCTTCAAGTTCTTCCGGCGTGGCTCCGCTCACCGCTTCAATCTCATCAGGTGAGCAACTCTGTAAAACATATTCTAAACATTTCTCGCATACATCAAACTCATCTTCGGACATTTCAATATCCAGCATTTTGACAGAAGCTATTTCTCGAATCTTCAAGGTTTCCATTCTAAGCACCCTTAAATTGTCTTGTCCATTTCCCTGTACTAATTCGTAAGATGCGATTGCGACGGGTGGTTATAAAACTTGTATGGTATTTGTCGTCAGTAGTAAATATATGTGTTCGCCCATTTGGTCCAACGTAAATCAAATAACCTGTTTCGTTATCAATGTATATCTCCTTAGGCTGGAGCCGATCTTGCTGTGCATAAGCAGATGGACGATCTGAGTCCTGCATTCGGTGCTTGCCATGTGAAGTCTGTTTCATCTCTTTTCATTGGAGTTCAAACAGTTCATGCGATTACCCCTTCATCGTGTTGATTTCATCAATATTAATCGTTTCGTGATGTCTGAAAACACCCACGATAATAGCAAGTCCAATGGCAACTTCAGCGGCAGCAACAGTCATGACGAAGAACACGAAAATCTGCCCCGAAGCATCCCCCAATTCTCGACCGATTGCGACGAAAGCGAGATTTGCCGCGTTGAGCATCAGTTCGATACACATAAAGATAATGATTGCGTTTCTCCGGATGAGCACGCCGATTACCCCGATAGTAAAGAGCAACGCGCTTAAAATAAGATAGTATTGCAGAGCCATATTTCAACCCCTAGTTTACAATTAAGCAGCCGTGTCTGGATTTTCACGTTTAACAAGCGCGATGACTCCGATTAAAGCTGCAAGCAATATAAGCGATGTCACCTCAAAAGGCAATAAAAACTTTGTAAATAGTATCGTGCCAATCCGGTCAGGTTTACCCATCTCTCCCTGAAGTTTTTTGATGAGTTGATTCGCTTCACTTGCGGTGAGTGTTTCTACTGAGTTTTTTTGTTCAGCAATTTTTGGCACGTACGTGCTATTGATTTCTGCACGGTCAAGTTGGTAGGTGGATTCAATTGCCGCAATCTGGTTCAGCTGTTCTGAAGTAATCGTTGCGCCAACTGCTTGACTTCCGCTCTGAGAAGGCGAAACAGCGGTGCCATCATACGCTTTGATTCCGATGTAAATTACCTCTGCTGCCAGTAGAATCCCCACAATGACAGCGAACACCTTTGCCTTGTTGATTTGGCGTGCTGTTTGAAGTCTACCTAAATTGAGCAACATGATCACAAACAGGAATAATACCATAATTGCGCCGGCATAGACAATCACCTGCACAGCGGCAACAAAGTACGCTCCCAACGAGATAAACAACCCCGCCAATGAGAAGAAGGTCAGGACCAATGCTAGCGCACTGTGAATCGGATTCCTGAATGCAATGACGCATATCGCAGAACCAACGGCTAGTATGCCAAAAATAATAAACAGAATCTGTTCAGCCATGTGTACCCTTGTAAATCAGAGGCTTGTTATAGCCTACGGTAGTTATTAAGATGAAGATTCGTCGGTAAAACTGAGTATATCTCTATCATCAACCGGCTCAGGTTCCCGCGTCATTACCAATGTAGTTGCTACGATTGCAACAACGATAAAGGCGGCGACAACATTTAGTATGCCCACAAGGAGCTTCGATTGTGTGAATGCCCAAACCGTCGCTGTCACAACAATTGTTGTAATTGCAATGGGCAGTAGAAATTTCCAGCCGAGATTCATGAGTTGATCATACCGGAATCGGGGCAGGGTCCATCTAACCCAGATAAAGACAAAGAGGAAAAATGCTGTTTTGGCGAAGAAGATTCCGAATGAAATCACGCCACTCCAGAAGGGACCGCCAACTGTTTCTAATCCGAAGAAATGCCAACCACCCAAAAATAGCGTAACAGCTACCGCCGAGCCGACAATCATGTGCAGGTACTCCGCCATAAAGTACATCGCAAATTTCATGCTGCTATATTCCGTATGGTATCCACCGACAAGTTCCTGTTCCGCTTCGGCGAGATCGAAGGGGAGACGATTGGTCTCTGCAAAGGCGGCGGTGGTAAAGGCTAAAAAGGCGGGAAAATGGATGAGGAAATTCCAAGTCCAAGGATAACTCCCTTGTTGAATTGCGATCTCCCGGAGGCTTAATGAGCTTGAAAGCATAAGAACGCCTATAAGCGAAAGCCCCAACGTCAACTCATAGCTAATCATCTGTGCGGAGGAGCGCAAGCCACCGAGCAGCGAATACTTGTTGTTTGATGCCCACGCACCAAGCACGACACCATAAACCCCCAAAGAGGTGATTGCCAGAATATACAGAACCCCGATATTAATATCGGCAATTTGCAGAGGGATTTCGTAGCCTGAGATCGTTATTGAACTACCAAAGGGGACAACCCCGCAGGTAACTAGGGCTGGCACCAAAATAATTGCAGGTGCGAGTAGGTAGATCGGTTTATCCACGTGGTCTGGAATCAGATCCTCTTTTAACAGAAATTTTACGCCATCGGCAATCGGCTGCAAAATGCCCCAAGGTCCAACGCGGTTGGGACCGTGTCGATCCTGAATCCATCCACTCACTTTCCGCTCGGCAAGAATCATCGCCATGACACCGATGAGCAGCAGATGAACGACGACAACAATTTTGATGAGTGAGCTAATGATTAAGACATGAAATGGTAAGTCCATATGCCTCCCTATCTGGATTCTTAAATCGCTTTATTTTTCAGATTTCTCAAAATTTCCACGACTTTCATTTTCAGTTCTGGAATATCTTTCTGAATAATTCCCCAAACCACATTTTCATCAATTCCAAAGTAGTGGTGGATTGAAGTGTTCCTCAATCCTATAATCGCTCGTCATTCTATGTCCGGGAATCTTCGTTTGAATTCATCTGTAAGAGAGTTGGCAGCTTCACCAATGATTTCGAGTTGCTTTATTGAAGCAAACCGCATCATTGAGTTTTCTACAAAATCATCAAAGCCAGCTTGACGGGTGTAAGATTCTATTTCAAAAATTGCATCTAGTATATGTTGAAATCTTGCCCGATCACCTAGATCTCCTCGCATAGACTAGCACTCTATCTTGTTTGATGTAAGGCTGAATGTGTTTTGGGATGGCTTTTTGCGAAAGTAGATCCACCTGTCTATTTAGCAGGTCTTGCAAATCTAGCTGCATTTGGACAAATTCTAAACCAATCGGTTTAGCATAGTCTAACTCAACCAAAATATCTACATCACTCTTATCATCAGCTTCATCCCTAGCGCATGATCCGAAGAGGTATGCCTTCAGCACCGGTTTATCTTTGAAATAATTACTAATTTCTGAGATTTGCCCTGAATCTAATTTCATTTCACTTTCATCATGGAGATCGTCAACTGTTCTCGCTAGCGAGATTAACTCCACCATCCCCAATCTTCTGGTGCGTAGCATCTTGATAATCGGGTACATTTTCCGCAATCTCCAGCGCAATCTCACCGGCAAAGTGATAATCTATCTCACCGCCCAACCGTTTGGCTAATTGTTGGATAATCTCCCAATCAACACGCGCCTCGCCGGGGGGATCGACAGCCTGATGTATCCGTTGCACCCAGCCCTTTGCGTTGGTGAAACTGCCATCCTTCTCCGCAAAGGTGACCCCTGGGAGGACCACATCAGCCAATTGTGCTACATCGGATTCAAAGATATCCTGTACAACCAGAAAATCGACCGCTTCCAACGCCTGCTTCGCTGTCTCGTCAAGTGGACGTTCGGGTGCCCCATTCACAAGGTACACGACCTTTGCGTTTGCTATTCCATTCCAAAGTGCGTCCCCCGTTAAGGAAGCATCATCTCCCAGCTTGAGCATATCCAGCGCACCGCGCGTGTTCGGGTTTTTGTCGGCATCAATAGTGAATTGCGGGAATTTGTGTTCCTCACCCGGCTCGCGCCCAAACAGCCCGATCGACTCCGTTTTGAGGACTTCACGCGCCAGTTTGCCCAGCAGGTAGTTCTCCTCATTCGTGCCTTGTGCAGAGCCAACGACGACGGTAGATTCCGGATCGGTTTCAGAGAATTTCTCCACAATGATATTCAGCGCATCTGCCCATGAGGTTGGGACAAGTTCGCCATCTATCCGCTTCATCGGAATCTTGAGCCGATCTTCGCTGTTGACGTAATGGTAGCCGAGCCGTCCGTCGTCGCACATCCAGTGTTGATTGATATCCTCGTGGAACCGTGGCTGAATTCGATAAAGACCATCTTCCTTATAGTCAACAGTGATGTTGCATCCAACGCTACACCCCGGACAGACGCTATTAACCTGCTTCATGAACCACGGACGCGACTTAAAGAGGAAATCTTTGCTAGTCAGTGCCCCAACGGGACAAATATCCACGACATTGCCAGCGAGTTTATTATCGAGCAGCCGGAGCGGGTTATCGTCGTGGTCGCGTGGAATATCAATTTCGTCGTGTGAACCTCGATGGATCAACCCAAGTTCTCCGGTACCTGCCACTTCATCACAGAAACGGACGCAACGGGTACAAACAATACATCGTGTTGAGTAAAGCAGTACATCGGGACCGAGATCCTTTTTCGGGGGGACGTTCTTAACTCAACGTATCGGCTCTTGCCGCTAGCCATGATTATAGCTGAAATCCTGAAGGTCGCACTCGCCTGCTTGGTCACAGACGGGACAATCAAGCGGGTGGTGAACAAGCAGAAACTCAAGGATGTCCTCCCGCGCTTTCTTTACACGCGGCGAATCGGTCCGGACAATAAAATCATATTTCCCATCCAGTTTTCGATCCGGAGGGGCGGTACGCACCGTGGTCGTGCAGCCGGTTGCGAGTTGGCGGTCTGGAACAACCTTGCCCGCGGGCGGAAAGAAGACATGGGGCTCCACAAGGCACATGCGACAGTTTGCCGGACGGGTCAACCCTGGGTGGTAGCAGTAGTGTGGCACTTCAATGCCGTGTTGTCTGGCAGCCTCAATGATATTGGTTCCGTCTTCAACTTCAATCTCAAGGTCGTTCAGTTTAATGAATGCCATGATGTCCTCATTATGCAGCGCGTAAGATGTGGTGATACATGTCAGATTGAGTTTGGAGGATACGCTTCAACGCCAATCTGATTTTTTGAAATTTGCTCCTCTTTTTTGCCAAAAAAGTAGATAAAGAGTAGAATCCCAGCAATGATTGTAACACTATAACAAGCGATATAAAGTCCCAAATGGATTTTGTACATCACAAATTGGAGGGTTAAAACGGCTCCAAAAATGAGAAGACCACATAAGAACGGAATGAGTTCCGTATAACGTTTGCTTTGGCTATATTCTTGGGAGAGCGGTAATCCGGAGCTTGGTTTTGGGTGAAAGACAACGTAACAGAGCAGACCTATTAGACCCGGTAGAACGTAAAAGCCTCCCCAAAAGCGGGGCCAGAGAAAGGTTGCAACGGTTGCGAATAACAATGTATAAGGGAAAATCATGTAAACCAATGCTGTTGCCTGTACGCCCCGCCATAAAGCATGGGGTACTGCAAGCGACGCGCAGCGAAACAGCCACGCAGCTTTCCAATGATCCGAATACCGAATCTGTCCGAGGAAAGTACCGATGAAGCCTAAACCGATAAAGAAGAAAAACGCCGAGACGCCGAGTGCGAGCCAGATAGTGAAGGTTTTTCCAATGCTATTCAGAAACAAATCATGGTCACGAAACACGAGGATGAGAACAATAACAGCAGTCCCAAGTTCACGGAGAAACCGGAATTGTGTCGTCCTATCGCGTCGCAGGTAGGCGAAAACAAGATCAGATGCAGCACAGATTTCACGCCTCCTGAACAGACGTGCGACGACAGATGTCTTGATCTTAAGTTGCGAACTTCGTGTTCTCCTAGCCTCCGACAGAGAGGCAAGATATTTTGAGTAACTTTTGGCAATACTGCGGAGCGGTCCAACCACCAACAGTACAATGAAGCGAGACGAATCGCAGGCGTGTTAAAATCACAGAAATTCGGCGGTTGTGTTATTTCCCTAGAGCAAGCTGGCCTACCCACCTCGCCCCTCATGACGAACAAACCCCGCACCAGGAGTAGACAGCGTAGCCCCTTACCACACACAACCAACTGTTGGGTAACAGATAGAACGCCTTAAAGAGGGAGACCACCTTATCTGTTGCCAATTCTGTAAAGAAACGAGGACCGAGTAGATAGATAGCCGGAAAGAAAACGGTAAAAGCTAGCTGCGCGCATTGAGCAATATTTCGGAACCGCTCTTTCGTGTAAAGTTTTGTCAAATACCCTGCAAACGCCGTCATCATTCCAATCATGAAAAAACCAGCGATAAAGGAGATGGAAGGACGACGGGAGAAAACGGATTTTGTTCTTCTGCCCACAGCCCGAAGATGGCAGGTAGCAGATTTAAGCATCCCAACAACAGGACAGCGTAAGTCAGCAGCTGCGTTAGCTTCACAATAAAATAGGTGTGCGACGACACCGGTGTATGTGATACGACAAGATAGTTTGTCGGACTGAGAATAATATCAAAGTGTGGAAGAATCAAAAGTACAACCAGCCCCATTGTACCTGACAGGGTCAAAAGTGTATAGCTAAATATATCCAAGGGCAGGAAAAACACTGTCATGGCAATTACACACTGACAGATGAACAAGTTTATACCGAGGGAAGCGTTGGCAAAACCACGTTGTTCAGCAAGTGCAAATGTGGCGACAGTCTTCTCCACCTTCAGAAGCTGCCTATAGTGCGTTGGGTCTGCCCCGAACATCTCAACGATTTTGTCAAGCATCGGAGCCTCCCATCAAAATCCGAATGGCTTCTTCTGTTTTCTGGTCAATTCCACTACTGGTATCCGTGAGTTGTGTGAAAATCTGATTCAGTGCTGTTTCGCTGGTCATCTTTCGCAGTTCATCAACCGTTGCATCGGCGATTAGTTTCCCTTGGTTGATAATCATAATTCGCGGACAGAGCGTCTCTGCGACTTCAAGGATATGGGTACAGTACAAAATGGTTTTCCCCGCGTCAGCGAGACGTTGTAAAATCGTTTTCATGAGTGTGACTGTTGTCACATCCAAATTGGTGAAGGGTTCATCCAAAAACAGAACATCCGGATTGTGCAACAAAGCGGACATAATGAGCAGTTTCTGGCGCATCCCTTGCGAAAAACTACTTATCTTTTGCGTTCCCTGCGGCTCCATATCAAAGAGCCGTGCGAGGTCCTGTATCTTCTGAGCGATAGAGCGTTTCTTCGACGTGATAGAGTCTACCCATCAACTGAAGGTGCTCGACTAAGGTTAAACTTTCGTATAAGTGTGCCTCTTCGGGGACATATCCAACATGTTTTTTCAGTGCCAGCAATTCCGTTGCGGCGTCATAGCCGGCGACCGATATTTTGCCTTCCGTCGGCTCAAGCAAACCAACGAGCATCTTTAGTGTCGTGCTTTTTCCCGCACCGTTGGGTCCGAGATAACCCACAATTTGACCTTGTGGCACCTCAAAACTAATATCATCAACAGCGACGGTCATTCCATATCTCTTTGTGAGATGAGAGACGCGAATCATAGAGGCACTCCACGCGCTGAGTCGCCGTTTAGTGTTTATCGGTTTTCCACAAAAAACGGAGTAACCGATGGTGTTTCGTGTCAATCGATTCGCTCGCCGGTGAAATTCTACGCTTCAAACAGTCTTGGGACTATCCGCTGCTGATAAGCGTAATTCCCTTCCGGCGGCACCGTCGCTTCTTCCACCGGCAATGTTACCAATTTCCCCTCACGGATTGCAGCCTCAAACTCTGGACGGAATTTCCGTAGATAACTCACAGCGGGCCATGAGACAGCGATCCCAAAGACGCAGATGGTATTCCACGTCATGGTGTCCACATTTGCGATGTTGTTTGCGACACTCTCTAGCAGGTCAAGGTCTTCGTAAACCTCTTCCATCTCACCGGTATCACCCCATCTGCCGCCCTCTGCAACCCCAAACTTAGGTCGTTGAATCGTTGTTTGCCGCCCCTCACCGTCGGCGATTCGTTGGACAATATCTCGCACCCAAGGCGTTCCCCAACGGCACGGCGTACACTGCCCACACGATTCATGCGCGTAGAACTTCATGATGTTGAGGAGGCAATCGACAATGTTCCGCGTTTCGTTCATGACGATAATGCCTCCAGAACCGAGCATTGATTTCCAGAGCGTCAATGAAGTAAAGTCGAGGCGACATTCCAATTCATAGTGCGTCAAAATCGGTGCAGAACTACCGCCGGGGATGACAGCTTTTACGCGCTCACCCCTGACGCCGCCCGCAACTTCGATTAACTCCTCGGCGGTCAAACCGAGATCGAGTTCATAGACGCCCGGCTCATGCACGTCCCCGCTGATACAGTACAATTTTGTCCCTGTGTTTGGATCCGATTGTGGCGGATTAAACCGGGTATCCCCATAGGTGCGTCCCATACTGGTATACCATTCGACCCCATTCCCCATCAGGAAAGGTAGGTTACACAGCGTTTCCACATTCTGTACAACTGTTGGCTTATGGAACAACCCTTCGACTGCGGGGAAGGGCGGTTTCACACGCGGTTGCCCGCGTTTTCCTTCAAGGGATTCAATCAGTCCTGTCTCTTCGCCGCAGATGTACGCTCCGGCTCCCGGATGGGAATAAATGTCCAAATCAAAGCCACTCCCTTGGATATTTTTTCCCAGATAGCCGTGCTGATATGCTTCTTCGAGAGCGGCATCTAACATACGCTTACCGAGTGTGAATTCCCCACGAATGTAGATGTACGCGGTGTTAATCCCCATGGCATAGCAACAGATTAAGATGCCTTCGATTAACAGATGTGGATTCTTCTCCAGAACGTAGCGATTGCTAAACGTTCCCGGCTCACTCTCATCGGCGTTGCAACACAGATAGCGGGGCTCAATATCTCTGGGCACAAAACTCCACTTCAGCCCGGTTGAAAACCCTGCGCCGCCACGTCCCTTCAGCCCGGATTTCATCACTATATCGCAAATATCTTCCGGCTGATACTCCTTGATTGCCTTCTCGAAGTGTTTATAGCCAGTCGTACTGACGAAATACATCAAATGTATTGATGTCTGGTACATCCAGATTTTCGTAGAGAACGCGTCTTTCTTGAACCATGAGTCGTTACCAACCTTTTGCCTCTACTCTAAGCCATCCAAAATCTCATCCATCTTTTCCGGAGTGAGGTTCTTATACAAGTCATCATTAACCATTACGACAGGTGCCACATCGCAAGATGCTAGGCACTCTGATTTCAGTAAGGTAAATTTCCCATCTGGCGTGGTTCCTTTTGCCAAGTCTGTTTCGGAAGCAACATCTATGTCGAATTTTTGTTTGATATGCTCCAGCACCAATTTACAATCTCTCAACGCACAGGGGAGTGTGTAGCAAACGCGGATAACATATTTACCGACAGGTTCCTCGAAGAACATTGGGTAAAATGTTACCACATCTTTAACCTTCATCACCGGCAATTCCAACAGTTCAGCGACATGCTCCATCACGGCAGGACTGATATAACCTGCCTGTTTCTGTGCTAGATGCAGTGCGGGCAGCATTGCAGCTTCCTTCACCGGATAGCGCTGAATCAGTTTATCAAACTCCCGCTGATTTTCCTCTGAAAACTGGAATGGCGTTTCTATTTGAATAAGTTCATTGGACATCTACTCATTCCTTCTGAGAAGAAGTGACTACGTTGTGTCAGCTAAGGTGTCTATAATCGCTATCATTCGTGGAGAGCGGACACCACAATCTTCGTTAGTCTAAGGGGCGATCGCGCAAACCCACAACAATCGCTATGCCAACAATCAGGACCGCAGCGACCCCTAAACAGATAAGTAACAGCCAAGGAGGCTCTTTCGCGAGCATTTTAATCGGCACGTAGTGTTCGCCACCAGCAATGACGGTGACCGGTTTGCCAGTGCGATCGCCGTACCCATCTTTATAACAACTCAGAAAATAACGGCCGGGAGCCAAACCGACTATCTTGAATTCACCGTTACTAGCTGTGTCCCCCTCAGTTTCGAGTCCGCTAGCTGCAACCGAGAACAACCCGCACCCCTTCGATTGGGAGCTGCGCCGTTGAGGTGTCAGTGACATTGCCACGAACTGCTCCCGTTTTTGTATGTTCAGCTGTCCTTAGCGACACATCGTGATTACCACCGGCAATAACCATGACCGGCTTGCCGACAACGTCCCAGTACCCGTCTTTATAACAACTTAGCAGGTAACGACCGGGGGCCAAACCAACCATCTCGAAGCCACCATTGTTGTCTGTCTCTGTTACAGTTTCGGAGCCATCGGCAGCGAGGAGGACAACTCGGACCCCTTCGATTGGGAGATGTGTCGTTGAGGTATCAATGACATGACCACGGACTGTCCCGGTTATTAGATTTTGAGAAAAAACCACCCCGGAAATGAGCCATAGACAGCATAATAAAAGGAGGGTCAACCGTTTCATGCCTTCATCCCAATCTATGATGTGTCTCTATTAAACGGTTTCCAATAGATACCGAATAATCGGTGGCGGAATGATTCCCTCCGTTTTGCCAGCAAGGTTGAGGTTTGGCAGCGCAAGGATCCCCCACGTGCCGTGAGAACTTAAACCTTTTGATTGATACTACCGATCTAATTCTCCGGCAATAATATTTAGGCTACCCAATACGGCGACGATATCTGATACCATACCGCCTTCAATCATGTGAGGCACTGCTTGGAAGTGCATAAAACTGGGTGGACGGATACGAATTCGGTACGCTTTACCGCTGCCGTCACTGACGATATAAAATCCCAGTTCACCGTTCGGAGACTCGGTGGCACAATAGACTTCACCCGCAGGGGGCTGGACCCCATGCCCATCCATAATAATCTTGAAGTGGTGGATCAAACCTTCGATATTCCCGTAGGCGTCCTCTTTTGTTGGAAGGCTAATTTTATAGTCATCCACATTGACAGGTCCATCGGGAAGGTTATCCAGTGCCTGCTGAACAATTCGACCGCTCTGAATCATCTCTTCCATTCGTACTAGGTAACGATCATAAACATCGCCATTGGTACCAACGGGAACATCAAAATCGAACTCCTCATAGTAGGAATATGGCTCTGCTTTTCTTAAATCCCAATCCACTCCGGAGGCACGCAGACATGGGCCTGTAAGCCCATAATCAATTGCGTCTTCGGCTGATACAACTCCAACGTCTTTGGTACGATCCATCCAAATTCGGTTTCGGGTCAGCAGCGTGTGAACCTCTTTCAGGGTTTTCGGAAAGGTGCTCAGGAACGTCCGGACATCTTCCTCAAAGCCGTCGTAGATATCTCTCATCAATCCCCCAACACGGGTATAGCTGGTGGTCAGGCGAGCACCGGTGGTTTTCTCGAAGATGCTGTACAATTTCTCCCGTTCTTCAAAGCCATATAGCATGACTGTGAATGCCCCAAGGTCTAATGCTCCCATACCGAGCCAAATCATGTGATCTGCGATGCGGGAGAGTTCAGCAAGAATCACGCGAACGTATTCACAACGCTCCGGGACTTGGATATCCATCAGCTTCTCCACAGCGAGTACATAACCGAAGTTGTTAGACAACGGTGAGAGATAGTTCATCCGGTCAGTTACAACAATATACTGGTTATAGTCGTGGTGCTCTCCTAGCTTCTCGAAACCAGTATGCAGGTAACCGAGATGGGGCGTTGCTTTCAGGACGGTTTCGCCATCAAGTTCTACGACAATTCTAAGTGTGCCGTGAGTTGCCGGATGCTGGGGACCGAAATTCAACGTCATCGGTTCGCCAGACACTCGATTTGGATCTTTTCGCATCTCTTTTTCTCCAGTGGAGAGTCGGGATTGTCTGCTGATAATTGACAGGCAAGCCTAAAGGGTATTACACATTCTGTTCTTCAAAGTTAAAAGTCTCACGTTCCCCCCGACCACGCAGGGGATAATCCTTACGAAGTGGGTGCCCTTCATAATCATCGGGCATCAGGATTCGGCGGAGATCTGGATGCTCCTCAAAGGTGATCCCGAACATATCGTATGTTTCGCGCTCTAGCCAATTCGCCACCTTCCAGATTGATGTCATTGATGGGATGCTGAGTTCTTTTTCATGGACGGGAACCTTGACACGCAAACGTTCTTTCTTTTCTGTTGAAAGCAGATGGTAGACGACAGTGAACCGTGCGTAGTCGTATTTCATCAGAACATCTTCCATCAAAGAATAATCAACCGCTGTGACATCAGCAAGAAAATTATATGCGAGTTCCGAGTCGTTTTTCAAGAACGCCATCAACTCATAGATGGCATCTTTACGCACCGTAATTGTCAGTTCGCCTCGTGCGTCAGAAACGTCAAGAATCGCATCGGGGTATTGTTCTTGAACTTTTTGAACCACAAGTGGTTGTTGTTCTTCAGCAGTTACTTCCTGCTCTTCACTCATTGAGTTTAGTCCTCTAGGTCGAGTTAGCTAGCAATCGCTCCACTCCGCCTTTTAGGGGAGACACTTTCTTGTTCCACGATCCGTTGAATCTGTATTACAGCGTCGATGAGATCTTCAGGACGCGGTGGGCAGCCGGGGAGGTAAATGTCAACAGGGATAAACCCATCCACGCCTTGTACTAAGGTATAGGTATCAAAAACGCCGCCTGTCGAGGCACATGCTCCCATTGAGATGACCCATTTTGGGTCGGGCATCTGGTCGTAGATTTTTTTCAGAACCGGCATCATTTTAATGGAGATGCGTCCCGAAACAATCAACAAATCGGATTGGCGCGGCGAAAATCGAATCGCTTCTGCGCCGAAACGTGAGAGGTCGAATTTCGACGCTAGGGTCGCCATCATTTCAATGGCACAACAGGCAGTGCCGAAGGGCATTGGCCAGAGGGAGTTTTTTCGCCCCCAGTTCACAATCTTATCAATAGTGGTGGTGAATATGTTATCTCCAAGTTGACTTTCTAATCCCACGATAGACCGCCTTTCTTCCAAGCATAGATGTAACCTAAAAAGAGAATACCGATGAAGACCAGCATTTCGACAAGGATAAAATAGCCGCTGTTCTCTATGAATTTCTTAAAGACAATTGCCCATGGATAGAGGAAAACGACTTCAATATCAAAAATGATAAAGAGCATCGCAACGAGACCAAAGCGGATGGAAATCCTTTGCCGAGTGTCTCCGACAGGTTGGACGCCAGATTCGTAAACGGAGAGTTTGGATTGCGTCGATTTCTTTGGCCCAATCAAGTGGGTCAAGGCGAGGTTCACTCCCGCAAAGCCGATGGCAAAAACGAGTAGAAAAAGTATGGGTAAGTAATCAGTCAACATTTTTTAAGTTGTGCGGCATTTTCAGCCAAAAATTAGTTATTGAATGTAGGTTGTGAAATGTTTCACATACTCAAGCCAAAAAAGAATGGGCTCACTTTCAGCCCATAATTTCTCAACAAAGTATTATTTCACATTTTGAGAAAGGTGTCAAGTCTTTTTTCGGCAAAAAAGCATAAATTCTTGGCTAATCATCCAATATGAGCAGCGGACGGTTGTACCGTGCTCGAATCCGATTTATCATAGATAGCACACGTGGGCGCGCTACGATCTTGCGTTCTACCCTTCGCTTACCGGGGAAATCGCAAAGGATGATGCTCACAAGCACGCTCAGAATCCCCGGTCCCGGCGTAAATAACATGATGAATCCAGCAATCAAAAAGACTGCACCGCACACATTTTGCACGAGGCGCAGCAACAGACGTAAAACGGGATTCTTTATACGACTCACCCGTTTCTTCCGAGAGAAATAGTCCGACGGTAGCGAAATAAGCAGCATCGAAATACTCGCAAACGTCGCAAAAGTCGTGACAATGACGATTATAGGTAGAATTAGGAAAAACAGCAGCCAGTGGGCTTTAATAAATTCAATCACAGATAATACTTCTTCTCTCCTTCTGAGTTTTCGTCCGTCACCTAGCCGCCGCTCATCGACGGGCGACCGCACCGCCGTCAATTGTCATGATATCACCGCTTATATAAGCCGCCTCATCGGATGCGAGGAATAGTACCGCGCCGATATAGTCCCATACAGTTGCGCGCCGATCCAGCGGAGGTGCGTCGGCTGAAGCGGGAAGCAGATCTGGCAAGGAGTCATCCTGTGGCAGATCCTGTGGGGAATTGATTCCTGTGGGTGCACCGCCGCCGGGGGCAATTGCATTGACGGTGATCCCATCGGGACGCAATTCAAGGGCGAGGCTACGGGTCAATCGGTTCAACGCTGCTTTGCTGACACAGTAACTGAGGGCACCTTCGTGTGATTCTTCTGCATAGATTGACGAGTTATTGATAATGCGTCCATGAATCCCCTGCTCGCGCATTACCTTCGCTGCAGCTTGAGCGCACAACAGACACCCTTTAACGTTGACAGCCATGACACGATCGAAATCTTCAGCCGTTACTTCAAATAACTTACTCCTGCCCAGAATTCCTGCATTATTGAACAGGATGTCCAATCGCCCGAATGTTTCAACGGTGGTGTCAACAGCCGCTTGTACCTGTTCAGGAACGGTCACATCTAGCGGTATGGCGATTGCCCGACCACCTTCGTTCTGAACCTCTGCGGCAACCGCATCCGCCATCCGTCCACCTGCAACGACAATGGCTGCGCCTTCGCGTGCAAATGCCAGACACGCTGCCCTGCCGATCCCAAGCGGACCGCCACCGCCTGTTATAAAAGCAACCCGGTTTTCAAAGCGCATCGTTCCCCTCCATTTTATGTTAGCAAACCGTCAGTTATAATACCACGCATGACTGCTACCGTGCAATCAAAAATGGAGGGAATTCGTTGACGTTCTAGCGACAGTGTGATAGGATAGAAAAAAGATCAAAGGAAGGAGATCGGTGACGTTGAAGACATTCGCGGAAACATTCATCCAGATGTTGGATGATTTTGGTATCCGATACATTTTTGGCATTCCAAGCGGTCCTTGGACACCGTTCATGGAAGCAATGCGTCGGAGCAATGTAGAGTTTGTGTTGGTTAGCAATGAGGCATCTGCGGGGTTCATGGCTGATGTTTGCGCCCGGTTGACAGGCAAACCGGGCGTGTGTTACGGCACTTTTGGACCCGGTGCCACGAACCTGAGCACAGGAATCGCAAACGCGCTATTGGATCGCTCTCCGGTACTTGCCTTGACCTCGCAGGTTCCAACGGCGATGCGGACGCGGGTGACTCAGATGAAAATCGATCATCAGGCACTGTTTGAACCGATCTCGAAATGGACTGCGGAGCTTTCCGTGGACAACCTGTGCGAAACAGTAGTCAAAGCTGTCGATATTGCTTGTCAAGAGGTTCCGGGTCCTGTCCATCTCGGCATCCCGGCAGAACTTGGAGAAACGCCTGTCCCAGATTGTGAGGGTGCTATCAGCGACGCAATCGGTCATCAACGCCAAGCCATTGCGCCTACCGTTGAATCAATACAGCAGGTAGAGCAGCTGATGAGATCCGCCAAAAAGCCGATTATCGCGTTGGGTTTGAGTGTGACGCGCGCTGATGCCCAAGCAATCGTGAACCAATTTGTGGAGAAGCAGGGAATCCCTGTTATCCTCACACCGATGGCGAAGGGAATAGTTTCTGAAGAAAGTCCGTACTACGCCGGTGTCCTATTCCACGCCCTCTCCGATCAGGTTGCGAAAACACACGGCGAAGCTGATCTGGTCATCGGTATCGGCTACGATGTGGTGGAATTCAACTACGAGGAGTGGTTGCCAAACGCCCCGATCATTCATATTGATACCGTTGCTGCCGATATTGATCCCAGTTACGAGGTCTGTGAGGTTATCGGTGATATCCGCCAAACGCTTGAGGCGATGCTGCGCTTCCCAAGATTTGACTACGACTGGTGTGTTGAGGAACTCCAGGATCGCAAGAAGAGGTTGTTTGCCAACCTCTCACCCGATGTGCCAAATTTCTCACCGCACCATGCCTTGAAACATCTTGCGGGAGGTGCTCCCTGACGACGGGATTATGACGTGCGATGTCGGAGCGCATACCCACCTCATCGGGCAACTCTGGAAGACCTATCGTTGGGGCAATCAAATCATGACAAACGGGGGATCGTCAATGGGATTTGGGATTCCGTCGGCGATTGCTGCCAAGCTGTGCTGTCCGGATCGGCAGGTCGCCTGCGTGACCGGCGATGGCGGGTTTTTGATGATGGCAGGAGAGATGGCAACCGCCATCAATTTAGGAACCCCCGTCGTTTTTGTGATACTGACGGATCAGAATCTCCAGTTAATCAAGATTAAGCAGGAACGGAAAGGCTTCCCCCAATACGGCACGCGCCTTTTCGGGGATGCCTATAACCCCGCCCATACCTATTTTGGCGTTCCAGTCCTCGTCGCAAAGGATGAAGAGACGTATCGGTCTGCACTGATCAAGGCGTTTGACATGAACGCACCTGTCATTGTCGAAGCGTTTGTCGATCCAGCGGAATACGATGATTTAATCCTCAAACCACACCGAGTGGAAGATTAATGCGTAACGAGTAATGCGTAAGATTGTTGCTTCATGTATTACGCATTACCTAAAGATAAACTGTCTCAGATATTCCCTATCTAGAAAGGGAGAGTTATGGTTGCGTTGGTGTTCGGTTTTATTGTGATAATGATGATTGGGGCGGGAGTGCTCATTTCGAGATTGGCGGAGATTTCCAAAACCGACAAAGGCAAGAAGACGTGGATCTGGGGGATTCTCATACTCATCGCGCTTATTGCGGTGCCGCTCGTTTTGTTAGGCGTCATCGTCAAGTTCGCGCAGTATTCATCGGTGGCGGGTGTTTTTGAGAGTTTGGGTGATCGTTAAAGGTTCGCAGGCTCACTAACGCTTGACTCAGAGATTTGCTCATTCGCCCATCTGTCGGATTGCTTCTTCATAGATCTTCCTGAGTGGGACACCATGTTGCTCGGCAAGCCGCTTGCAATCTTCGTATTCGGGGACTGTTTTAATTAACTGACCCTCCAAATATCCGCACTTCGCACTAACAGTTCCCCACCGCGTTTGGATGTCAACAAAATCACGGGTGAGTTTTGATCGTTCAGCGGTGTAGCATCTGACGCCAAACGTGGTGGTTTCTACGAGAAGCATTTCGTTCAGGGTATCACGGAGGGTAGGTGTACACAGGACACTCAGCTTTGTCGCCGGACGCCCTTTCTTCATGAATATCGGCGTCAGGAAAACGTCGAGGGCACCTCGCTCAAATAGTTGCTCCATCAGGTAGCCCGCGATCTCTGGCGACATATCGTCGAGGTTGGTTTCAATTACGCAGACCTGATCATGCTCGATAGTTTTTTTTTACCGACACATAGCCGTAAAAGGTTCGGTTGTTCCTCAAGGTTGCGTGTGCCGGCGCCATAGCCGATTTGGTTGATGGTCATCTCTGGCATTGTACCGAATCCATCCGCAAGCGTCGTGATAATGGCTGCGCCGGTGGGTGTCACTAGCTCTTTTCGGATTTCGGTCTGTCGGACGGGCACACCGCATAGCAACTCCATCGTTCCGGGTGCAGGGACAGGCATGAGTCCGTGGGCGCACCGAACGAAGCCGCCTCCGAGTGATAACGGAGAGGCGTGGATCTCATCAACCTCTAGAAGGTGTAAGCCAACGACGGCTCCGACTATGTCCACAATCGCATCAATACCGCTGACTTCGTGCAGGTGCACCTGATCTTTGGAGGTGTTGTGGACTTTCGCCTCCGCTGCTGCTAGTCGATCAAAGATCCGCTTTGCACGATCAATGATTACTTCCTCAAGGTCGCTACTGTCCAGAATAGCAAAAATATCGGAGAGATGGCGGCTTGGTCCATGCGTGTGCGAGTGATCATGGTGTTCGTGATCATGTTCGTGGTCGTGGGTGTGATGGTGATGTGTCTCCGGAGAATCGTTGTGCCCGTGTGAATCCTCAGCAGTTGGATCAGCGGTTTCCACGATTGCCCGTGTGCCGCTGATGCTGTGTTTCGTGGCTTTCTCGAAACGCAGCGTAAATTCGTCCAACTTCAACTTTGCCAACTCTGTATTCAGTGCGTCTGGATCGACGCCTGCATCGACCAAGGCACCAAGTACCATATCTCCACTGATACCTGAGAAACAATCGAAATATGCGATCTTCAATTTGCTCTCCTTTTGGTTAACAAACTTGAATGGAGGCTTTGTACAGTCCGCATCAACAACTCTAACGCACACCTTCCGGCGTGAGTATCGGTGTTAGTAACCGAGCAACTCAATCCCTTCCCGATACGTCTGAGCCGATGTCTGCAACGCTTGGATCTCATCGTCGGTCAATTCAACTTCGATAATTTCTTCAACGCCATCTGCCCCCAATTTAATTGGGACACCGATGTATAGGTCGTCAATACCGAACTGTCCGGTCAGGTGCGCCGCACAGGGGATGAGGCGCTTTTTGTCGCGGATAATTGCCTCCGCCATCTGAGCAAGCGAGGCACCCGCTGCGTAGTAACCACTCGTTTTCAGCAGATCAACCACTTCCGCGCCGCCATCTCGTGTGCGTTGTGCCATTTCCTCAATTCGTCAGCAGATATAGTTGCGGAATTGGGATTCCGCCGACCGTTGTGTAACGTGGCAGGGGCACCATCGTATCTCCGTGTCCCCCCATCACGAGGGCGCTGATGTCTTCAACGGACACACCCAGTTCAAGGGAGATGAAGTAACGGAAGCGTGCTGAATCGAGTACACCCGCCTGTCCAACCACTCGATTGGACGGGAATCCCGAAACCTTCCACCCATGGTAGGTCATGATGTCCAACGGGTTGGTCAACATCACAATGATGCAATCCGGCGAGTGTTTCACAACGTTTTCCGTGACGCTACCAACGATATTCGCGTTTGTTTGCAATAGGTCTTCGCGGGTCATCCCCGGCTTGCGGGGTGATCCAGAAGTAATAATCACCACATCGGATCCCGCTGTCTCTTCGTAACTTGTTGAACCTGTGACACTTGCATCGAACATTTCAACGGGTGATGCCTGTGCCATATCCAAACTTTTTCCTTGTGGGACACCATCAATGATATCCACCATCACGACATCACCGAGCTGCTTTTGTGCAATGAACAGTGCGGCGGTCGCGCCGACGTTTCCAGCACCAATCACACTAATTTTTTTTCGAGCCATTTGTTTTCCCTATGATAGATTACAAATTAAACAGTTTTATGGATAATGTGGAAGGAAAAGAGATTCACATCAGCCGAATCACGCTTCTGCGTTCACATATTCTTCCCACCGCGCCTCGACGTTGGCATTCTCGACTGTCTCCATGATGTAGTCGCCGAATGCCTCGCTGGTTGCACCAGTACTGCGTCCGGTCATAACGACCTTGCGCTCGTACTGTCCGCAGATGTCGAGGGCTTTGTGCAGTTTTTGACCGAGTTCGTCGAATCCGATATGCTCAAGCATCATGGCACCCGCCCTGATGAGGGAGCTTGGGTCAGCGTACTGCGCTCTCCCTTCTTGCACCATCCGCGGAGCACTCCCATGAATTGCCTCGAACATGGCAGACTGTTTGCCGATATTCGCGCTACCTGCGGTTCCAACGCCACCCTGGATCTGGGCTGCCTCGTCAGTCAAGATATCGCCGTAGAGGTTAGGAAGCACAAGCACCTGAAAATCCTGTTGACGCGCTGGATTTATCAGTGCTGCGTCATAATGTCGATGTACCAACTATCCCATTCAATGTCCGGATACCGTTGCGCAACTTGGCGGCCAAAGTCGAGAAACTTGCCATCGGTTGTTTTAACAATATTTGCTTTTGTGACAACTGTTACCTTAGTTCTGCCGGTACGTTGCGCGTGAGCAAAGGCTGCCTCGATAATCCGCTCAGACCCTTGGCTTGTTATGACGCGAAAGTCTATCCCCAAGTCATCGGTAACATTGATGCCTTGGCTGCCAAGCGCGTACATATCTTCAGCATTTTCACGGAAGAAGACATCCACGTCAATTTCTCAATCAGGACGCCCAACCGACGCACATTGGCGCACATAGGTCAAGTGCCTTACGCATGAGAGACGTTTCCAACTCTCTATATTGGGCCCACCCTCCCCCTTTCAGTGCGTATGTGTCGGTCCCTCTTTAATGTTCACGCCCCGAGAGACGTGGATTAACTCCCCCTCCCACGTGGCACTGCTCTGATCGCTTCAAAGCCGCATCATCCGTTCTTGACGGCATCTGTTGCGGCACGAGTTGCTCGATGTGATCCCTTTAGACCGAAACTCAACTTCCCGCGGCTGACCGGATCGCGCAGAGGTATTCAAACACACCAACGCTGGTTTCGCAGTTTTTTTTTTTTTTTTTCTAATCGTTGGGACCAAGCCATCACCGCCAATCATACCAACGAACGTATAGGCGAAATAGAACTGTAATCCGGCCATCTGTTCTTGTTTGACAGTTTTTCGACCTCCTCAATTGTTGCTGTGCAAATGTTTCCGCAATGTTCTTTTGGCGGCCTCAATGCTTTCTGATTGACCACTCGCGACTATCCTTCTAAAAAAAACAACAGGCTCAGAATCGAATGTAAACTATACTCATAAGGGACTCCATTGCGAAGATTAGATGACCTGTTACTAGTGGAACTCTTGGATCTCGGTTTCAGGAAATCGAGCGTAAGTTCCCACAGATCGTTTGTTTCATGTGGAAAAAGCGTCTTCCTGAACCAGTCGATTGTGGGTTGAAACAACCAGGATCCGTGGATCGTTAATCACTGCTATCTGTGGTAATAATCTGGGGGTCGGGAGGAATGACCGGGCCGAATACGTGACGGTCTTGCAACTACTGTTCTCGCTTCATCCATTATCCCACAAATCCCCAAAGATATAGGTAAGCAGCGTTCGATCAATATCATGATACCCAACGCTTCGAACCGCCCAGCCGCCAATATCCGTGTTTGGCGTCAAATCGAAGTGGCGGGAATCGTTTTCCGCCCCGGGCTTTAATCACGCCTTCGAAAACTGCAATCTGATAAAGATTGCGTCTGAATCAATGCCCGAGCCGCCTGCTTTGTTTTGTTGTCAAGCCGGAGCCGTCCCCCCGACTCAATCTATTTCCTTCCAAAAAACAGGTTCAATGTAAATTGCAGGTCTTGGAGAAATCTTGCTGAAGTTTCGTCAACCTATCCACGCCGGCACCTCGATTTCGGGTGACCAAACGTTGGAATCCCCGGCCCCACCATCCGACACTTCGTTTTTTCCATGGAGCTTCTTATTCTTTCTTCACGCTTTTCTGGGAGGGAGTTGTGTCAAGTGCATTAATAAAGTGGTTATTCGTGAATCGCACCGAAATGCCGATCGCCTCACAAGATTCATGTGAGCACAATCAAGAAGTCGGAAACAGAATGGGTATGTAGCGTCGCCATATATCCGGGCAACCCATGTTTACTTGGAAAACAGATCCTGCCGATCCGTGCTGTGGGTTTGTCTGAATTCCCATGCCGTTCCAAGGCTTTTGGTGCTCTCAACTTCATTGGCCACGATGACCTAGGAGAAAGACTATAGCAGGTCTGAAACGCTGTTGGTGCCCTTCCCCCGCCGTGCGCTGCCGCGGTGATACGTGCGTCCGTTTTGGCCCGAGCTGCGCTGTAGTTAAATTCTCCTCGCATCGTTTCCAGTAGACCCGCGCCATCGTAAGTTGACATCACACCCACGGCGACATTCTTCTTCTCTATAATGCGTTCCGAGACATTGCATAGAGAAGGAATGGCGGCCCTCACGCCTTTCGTCGTTCAACCCACGCCTGGAATGCCCGTTTTTTCGCCTGGTTTGCTTTTTCTCAGTGTCACAGTGCTGAACTGGCAAGTTCCGGCGTCCCGACTCTGGGAAGAGTCGGACAAGTTAGCAACCTGCTCGATTAAGTCTTGCGCCCCGAAGCGTCTTCTATCTTCCTGATACTTTTCATGACTCGATAAAACTTTGCAGATTAAATCATTCCCTGAGTACTCCTACCCTCTGTCATCGAAATTGTTCTCAACCTTTCGGGCCTTCTGCCGACATACAACAAAGATTAACATACTCAGGCGCAGAGTCCGCGGGCAAACAATTTTCACTTTCTTCGAATCACCACAAAATCCCACCAACACCGCGTGATGCCCAAAACTACGATAGGGCCAGTGTTTTATGATCTGCCCCATCCGGCCATCAACTTGTGGCGTGGTGGAAAAACTGGCATTGCGCAAGCACGTTCGTTGAACGATAGGCATAGTGCTAAACACACAAGCTCTTGAGAGCATAAAATAATATGTGAGTAAAAAAAATCACCTGAAAAATACATCACACTACAAGACCCTCAAAACAACGCATTTTGACAAGGCAGGAAAAAGGATACCGTCACCAGGGGCTATAGGTTGAGGTTCCAGGGAAAGCGTCTGGAAAAACCAACAACCTTAATAACAGACATGGAGCTGCATCTCTGTCCATTTACATCTCTTGCCTTGAGGCGCTGATCAAACTGGAAGTGTGGGGTGCTGCGGCAGAGTGACTCTCTTCGCGCAAGTGCTCCGTTTGAAAAATAGACGGTGTTGGAGTTCTCCTATTTTTGTATGTTCTCGGGTCGTCATCTTCTAGTTTGACGGAAAAGATTTCCTCATGCTTACTAGGCAAATGCTATGGGTCTGCTTATAAGTTGTGCGATTTTTAGATGTGTTCATCCTCTCTCTCCTTTACATAATTTAATCCCTCCTACCATATCTTTTACTTTATTTCCACCTTAGTTTTTTCTCGTTTTTTCTGATTTTTTTTATATTGTGGTTAAGTCTTTGGATTGTCATTCTTATGTCATACTGTTGTTTTTATTTTTCTTTCTTTCGTATGTGGTACTAGTTTTTATTTTTTTTTTTTTTGAACCCCCCTGTCGAGGAACTCATGCATAAAAGGGACTTAGCCAAAAAATGAGGAATGGCCCAGCAATTAATTATTATTGAGGAATTCTCAAACCGCATCGATTCCGGGCGAAGCCAATTCGTATTTGCGGCATACCATCATCTCAAGTGGCAAGACAACTGATCGTTCGTTCAAAGTCTATCTATTGTACAAAGGCGTCCCTATAAAGTCAGAACAAAACAGGGAACCATACATTAGTGGAATCACGATGTAGTTGTGCTAGGATTTTATCTCCAGAAGAGAGGACAAACTACCGCTGTCAGATACACTGCTATCACTAAAAAAAAACGATCACGGTGATGATAGCTTAAATCTTCATCAAGGACGGCTTGAAAATGGGACATAAGGATCCCATTTAAGGGCGCGTGTTGACCATTCTGCGTGGCATAAATATATTTCCACATTCACCTTATCTGATACACAATGGTCAAAAATAGTATCATTCTTACAAACTTGTCCTGACATCTAGATACCCGGACAAACAACAGAGACTTAAAACGAGTTTAACAGTAAGCCATGCGTGCTTTGGCTACGCGTAGCGGTAGTCATGGCGACTGTTACTAACATTACGGTCAATTGGAACACAGTGTCTATAGAACGATTCGCTCGCTGTGCGACAAAGATCTCTTTCAGCGACAATGCACCACACTTTGCCAAAGATCCACGATATGAGTGCTTACTCATTGACATAGCACTATCATTCGGCATAGGGCACACCTGCGCTGGGGTGCATTGAAAACAAGTGGGGTCAAGCTCACAAGCTCACTTGGACGCAGTCGGGGTGGTTCATCGCACGAAGATTCATATGTCGCTGTTGATGGCTTAGCAACCATACATTTTATGTGACCAGCGGGTCAACGACACGACATCACTTGTGGCTGAGCTTATTGACCGGTTACAACAGTGAGTATGTGATAGCTGACACATCATATGACGCGCATGCGTCTTCTTTTGACATATTAGTCATTGTTGATCGACACCCAAGGGTGCGGTTCCGGTGATAACCGCCCCGTGCCACCGCGTGAATTCCCGCACTTATGTAATGCACATCTGTATAAAGCGGAGCATTTAGTGAATGTTTTAA